>ML297336.1:0-57771 GCA_005239495.1 Nicotiana undulata
GGGGGTGAGGGTGCACCTGATGCGGGAACCATGGCACGGGAACCCTGATACTGAGACCCACCACAACCTCGGGGGAAAAATCTGGAAATATGCCCCATACCACCGCAAGTGAAGCAAGACCTCGGCGGCTGAGAACACTGACCCTAGAACTGACCCTGTTGATCAGAATGACCACCCTGATAGCTCTGAAGCGGCGGTGCACTGATGGAAGCTGCAGGTGCACTGTAGGATACCTGGAGTGCTGAGTGATAAGGCCTAGGAGGATGGCCTCTGCCAAAGGAATCTCTGCCTCCAGATGAGGCACCACTGAAACGGCCAAAATGACGAGGTCTCTTGTCAGACCCCTGACCACCACCCTGGGATAATACCATCTCAATGCGTATGGCCACATAGGCTGCATCCTAGAAAGAGATATCAGTACCCGTCTCTCTGGCCATCTGAAGCCCGATGGGCTGAGCTAGACCCTCAATAAACCTCCGAACCCTCTCCCGATCAGAGGGGAGTATCATAAGGGCATGACTGGCCAGCGTAATAAACCTGGTCTCGTATTGAGTGACGGACATGGAGCCCTGCTGTAGACGCTCAAACTGCCTCCGAAGATCCTCTCTCTGAGTAACTGGAAGGAACTTTCCCAAGAACAACTCGGAGAACTGACCCCAAGTCAAAGGTGCAGACCCAGCTGGTCTGGTCAAGCAGTAATCTCTCCACCAAGTCTTGGCGGTGCCAGAAAGACGAAATGTAGCAAAATCAACTCCATTGGACTCCACAATGCCCATGTTACGAAGAACCTCATAACAGCTGTCTAAATAATCTTGAGGATCCTCTGATGGTGCACCAGTAACTGTGGTAGTAAATAACTTGGTGAACCGATCCAACCTCCACAGAGCATTTGCGGACATGGCTGCTCCCTCAGCTGCGGGTGCTACAATGCCGGACTGAACTACTCCGGCCATCTGAGGTGCCGGAGTCTGGAACTGAGTGGAAAACTGCTCTGGCGTATGAATAGCAGGAGTCTGGGTCCCTCCCCCAGCCTGAGATCCAGATGGTGCAGTAGGAAGAAGACCGGCCTGAGCCACGCTCTCCATGAGTCCCACTAAGCGGACTAGAGCGTTCTGAAGTACTGGGGTGGCAATGAACCCCTCTGGGACCTGAGTCAGTCCAACTGGGACTGTCGGAGTAGGAACCTCACCGCCAAAGTCTACCTGTGGGTCCTCTACTTGAACTGCTACTCTAGCTCTGCCTCGGCCTCGGAATCGGCCCCTCGTAGGAGCTATAATAGGAGGATCAGGCTGCTGGTCGGTCGATAAGGAAGCACCTGTTCTCTCCATCTGCGAGAGAGTAAAATAGAGACTCAATTAACATTTAGAATTCCATTGGCACGACATAAAATGAAAGATGTGAAGTTATTCCTAACTTTGTAGCCTCTGGGGGATAAGTACAGACGTCTCCGTACCGATCCCTCAGACTCTACCAAGTTTGTCCGTGAGCTGTGAGACCTAAGCAACCTAGGGCTCTGATACCAACTTGTCACGACCCAAAATTCCCACCTTCGGGCCATGACTGCGTCTAACGTTGAACCCGCTAGACAAGCCAACGTTTGAACTCAATAAAATTTATTAACAACAAATGCGAACAATATAACCAAGGCTTCGATGGCCCACCATATAAAAATTTAACAAAAAACCCGAAATACAACATAACACTTTTTGAAATAAAACCCATAAATGAAATCCCAGAACTGGTGTCACATACTCACGGACTATCTAAGAGATTACTACAAACAAAAGGTCTGAAATAAGTACATAAGTCTGTCTTTGAAATACAAGGTAAGACAGAGCTGAAAGTGGAAAGTAGAAAGTGACGTCAAGGCCCACGAACGTCTCCAGGTCTACCTCGAGTCTCCTGTATGACTGAATGAGATGCTCCGATCGTCAGTGATCTCTGGGTCCGGCTGCGTAGTCTGCACAACATAAAGAAGTGCAGGTGTAGCATCAGTACAACCGACCCCATGTACTGAGTAAGTGTCGAGCCTAACCTCGGCGAAGTAGTGACGAGGCTAGGACCAACACAACATATGTACCTGTGCAATTTTATATAATAACAGGAAAAAGGGCAACAAAAATAAGCAAGTATGACATATACGGGGGGGACATGCTGGGGAGATAGGGTAACAGTATGCTAGCACAACAGTACAAGGTAATAAATGAAATGTAAAGACAAGGCAGAAATATAGCTTCTCAAACATATAATGAACAGGAAAGGCATGCATGTCCCCTCGTGCATAACCTCACAATCACTCGGCACGGAATGTCCCCTCGTGCATATATAATAACACTCGGCACGGAATGTCCCCTCGTGCATAACCTCACAATCACTCGGCACGGAATGTCCCCTCGTGCATATATAATAACACTCGGCACGGAATGTCCCCTCGTGCATAACCTCACAATCACTCGGCACGGAATGTCCCCTCGTGCATAGATAATAAAATAACACTCATTCAACACGGCATGTCCCCTCGTGCGACGAATAAGAAAAACACAAGGCAACAATAATATGAAAGTCAACAACACGAAGTCCCAAGTGCATGGAATTATTCAATACAATTCTATTGTTCCAGCAAGGAAAAATCAGCATTTACAACATCAACATATGCCCGACAAGGGTCTGAGCTATAACCAACCTCGCATCAGTAATACGATTTCAACAGTGTAAGCCTCAACTGAAATAAATTACCCAATAACACTTCACGTCATGAAACAACATCAAGGTATCACTTTTTGAATTCACCAATTACTCGCGGGGCGGAGAATATTAAGAACATAGTAAATTTCATCACAAATGACTCACGGACATGCTTGACCGCAACGTATAGGCACTCGTCACCACGCCTATTCGTTGGAAATGAGTTACACATAGCAAGTAAGACTCTATACCTAATCCCTCAAGCTGAGGTTAAGCCAAACACTTACCTCGGCTCCAAAAAATGCAAGTCAAGCCTCAATCACAGCCTTTCCTCTCGAATCCAACTCCGAATCGGGGATATCTAGACATAATGGATTTATTAACATCAATAAGTACCCAATAAATCAATTTCTAAGCCAAGTTATGCATTTCCTACTATTCTTCCAAGAATACTAAAATTCGACCCCGGGCCCACACGTTTAGATTTTCGAAAATTCATGAAGGAATCAATTACCCGGAGTCTAAGGATCGAAGTTATGTAATTTATTCAAGAATTTATGGCCTAACATGGAAAATCACGAAATTCCTAAGAACCCTAAAGTTTACTACCTAATTCAATGATTTTAGGTGGTTTATTAGTGAATTAAGCTAGGAATTATTGTTAAAATTAGAAGTTTTATGGGGTTTTACTTACCTTTTACAGTGGGTGGTCGTGGAAGGTGATGACTCAAGCTTGGATGCTCTCTAATGGAGTTTGAAGATGGAAGGAATGAGGAAAACCCGAAATTTTGGACATTTAAAGAGGGCTGCCAACAGGGGTTTCCGCACCTACGACCATAGGACCGCAGGTGCGGTCTCGCGCCTGCGAGAAAACGATCGCCCTTGCGAAAAAGGGCATGGGACCCTGGGCTCGCACCTGCGGGGTTGGGAGCCGCACCAGCGGTCCCGCTCCTGCGAAGGAAGAGTCGCGCCTGCGGTGGAAGTCACACCAGCGAAGGCTGGACCGCACCTGCGGCCTGAGTCTCGCGCCTGCGGACTTTGGGCAAGGGGGCTGGGGATCGCACCTGCGAGGCTGGGACCGCAGGGGCGGTCCCGCACCTGCGGTCACACCAGCTGCTGTGCACCAGCAGTGGTTTTTGCTGGTTTTTGGCCTCGCGCGGGGTCCGAGAGGCACCTGGGCCCACCCGAGCCCTCGTCCAAAAATACCAACAAGTCCCAAATCATAAAACGGACTTTCTCGAGCTCACGGAACACTCAACACAACGCTAAAACTCAAAATCACCCTCCAAAACCCCTGAATTCAAAACTTAAGAACTTTGAAATTCTAGAATTCACTTCAATGCGCCGAACTGGCCTAAACCACTCGGAATGACTTCAAATTTTTGCAGATAAGTTATAAATGACACAACGGAACTATTCCCGGTCTCGAAATTTCATTCAGACCTCGGGAACATAAAATCACCTCTCAAGCCACATTTCAAATTCTTTAGAAACCCCACAAGTTCATTAACTCCATTTTTCCTCGCTTGGACCCGAAACCAATCAAATCAAACCCGTCTTACACCAAATCTCACAGATAGGACAAACAACATATAATAAACCTGTTCCGAGCTCCGGAACCATAACACGGGCCCGGTAACAAGGTTTTCACATAATTATTCACTTTCACATTCCTTTATTATTTTCAGAAAACAATTTTCTTTATAAATTCATTTCTCGGGCTTGGGACCTCGGAATTCGATTTCGGGCATACGCCCAAGTCCCATATTTTCCTACGGACCCTCCGGGACCGTCACATCAAGGGTCTGGATCCGTTTACCAAAAATGTTTACCAAAGTCAACTTTATTTAATTACTCAATTCAAAAAAATCCCATTTTATCAAATTTTCACATGGAAGCTTCCCGGCTACCTGCCCGGGCTGCGCACGCATATCGAGGTGATATTAACGGAGGCTTTCACGGCCTCTGAACACATATTTAGCTGGAATTACTTAGGATGACCTTTTGGGTCATCACAAACCTGGAGATATGACTAGCTGCACACGAGGTCACAGGGACTCGGCCGTCCGTCCTTCCCACTCCCGCCAATTCTTGCGCACACTAGCCGGTGATGCTCCGCTCTTCACGCCCGTAATCCTTGCGCTTGTCTCAGCCGCCGCAACTCCTTCCCTGAAATAATACACACTACCCCCACGAAACCAATATGGTTTGGGGGGGGTTTGGGGGGGGGGCTATATATCTACCAAAAAGAAAGTGCTGCCACATAGGACTGCAATATGGGGAGGGGGGAGGAGGGGTCGTAGGCCAAAGGACACCGGCACTACGGTTTCAGAACTAGGTTGGGAAAGAAAGTGAGGAGGGCAGGGAATTTCGGGTGTAAGAGCGGGGAAGGGAGAGGGAAACGAAAAAGGGTGGCAGAGGGGGGGTGTCTGGAGGTCGCCGACGAGGACCAGGGGGACACACCAACAGGGGGTGGGGGAGAAAGAGGAGAGACATGGAGGGAAAAAGGGGGGGGGGGAGGGGGGGAAGGAGGAGAGAGAGAGAGAGAGAGAGGGAGAGAGAGAGAGAGAGAGAGAGAGAAGGACTGCTTACCTGTGCTGCCAGTGTCGGTAGGTCACGCCGGTGAGAGATCGACGAGAAAGCTGGGTGAAGAAGAAGAAGCGTGGAGATAGAGAGAGAAAGAGACGTTGGGAATTTAACAGTCAAGGGAGTAGATCAAGATATCATCAATAAACACAATCACAAAGGAGTCTAAATAGGGCTTGAATACTTGGTTCATCAAATCTATAAATGATGCTGGGGAATTTGTCAACCCAAAGTACATCACCGGAAACTCATAATGCCCGCACCGAGTCCAAAAAGCTGTCTTAGGGACATCGGATGCCCCGATCCTCAACTGATGGTAGCCAAACCCCAAATCAATCTTTGAAAATGCTTGGCACGTTGAAGCTGATCAAATAAGTCATCAATCCTCGATAACGGATACTTGTTCTTGATGTTGACCTTGTTCAGTAGCCGATAATCTATGCACATCCTCATCGATCCATCCTTCTTCTTCATGAACAACATAGGTGCACCCCAAGACGAGACACTAGGTCTAATGAAGCCCGTATCAGGCAAATCTTGCAACTGCTCCTTTAATTCTTTTCACTCTGGAAGGGCCATACGGTATGGCAGACTGGAGATGGGATGAGTGCCCGAATCCAAATCAATACAGAAGTCAATATCCCTGTCAGGTTGCATCCCCGACAGGTATGTAGGAAATACCTCTAGAAACTCACGGACAACTGGTACTGAATCCATGGAAGGAACCTCCGCACAAGAATCACGAACATAAGCCAAATAAGCTAGATACCTATTCTCGACCATATGTCGTGCCTTCACATAAGAGATAACCCTGCTGGTAGAATGGCCAGAAGTCCCTCTCCACTCTAATCGTGGCAACCCCGACAAGGCCAAGGTCACCGTCTTGGCGTGAAAATTCAATATAGCATGATAAGGTGACAACTAATCCATACCTAAAATGACATCAAAATCAACCATATCGAGAAGTAAAAAATCTACGCTAGTTTCAAGACTCCCAGTAGTAACCACACACAAACGATACACACGATCTACAATAATAGCATCTCCCACAGGTGTGGACACATACATCATAGCACTCAAAGAATCACGAGGCACAACCAAATATGAAGCAAAATAGGATGACACATAGGAATAAGTAGAACCCGAATCAAATAGAGCTGAAGCATCTCTATTGCAAACTGAAACATACCTGTGATAAGAGCGTCCGATGACTCAGCGTCAAGCATGGCTGGGAAAGCATAACATCAGGACTGGGCCCACCACTATGAACCACGTCCCTGTGGATGACCTCTAACTGGATGGCTTCCACCTCTAACGGCCTGACATCCCCCTCTAATAGTCTGACCTATACCTCTGTATGCCTGACCCCTGCCTCTGGCTGACTGAGTAGGCGGTGTAGCAATTGGTGCCGGGACCATGGAACGAGAACCCTAATGCTGCGGTGTGCTGATCTAAACCCACCTATACCATTATTAAATGGCAAGGCAAGGTCGAAACAGCTTTTACCCGACAGGGTCGGGATCAAAATCCACAGGGAATTATGCAATTGGAGTCGAATTTATATTCGATTTAGTAGTGTTTCTTGTTTTTAATTGCTCTTCTAAACATGGATAGTTTTATATTTATACTAAGTTTAATTCTAGAGATCACTATTGTTAAACTAGCTACAATGTTTTTGTGGGATTTTTATCAAGTGTTTAAAGGCACTAGGGTTGAAACTTACTCCTAGGTGAGTATCTGTCGGGGTCTAAAATCTAGGATAGACTTGTGAATTATGGGCACGTGACATAACCTCACACTAAATTACTCACCCAATACCTCTCAGTAGTTTGGGTGACTTTGCCCGAATTGACTTACTTAAGCCCAATTGGGTGTTTCAACAAAGCAAAAGAAATGGCTCAAGTCGGGTATCACTATCTCTAGTATTTACCCTTTAATTGGGGCTATCAACCTCTTGAATTCACCCCAATCCCTTGTTAGCCTATTTTACCTAGACTTGGGTCATCTCTCTCAAGACTAACCCTAGTAAAAAAGGCATGAATCAGTGTTTGCAACCACTAATTCAGAGAATTAAGCATGAAATAGACTAAAACTCACACACCCAATCACAAATTCATCCTAAAATAGAAGACCCATTAGTTACCCATACTAGGGTTGGGTCACAACCCTAGCTTAAGGGTCTAGCTACTCATTTTCATGGAAGAAATTAATATAGAAGATGAAATTAAACCCATAGATGTTGATTACAAAGATAAAATCTAAGAATAATGATAGAATCTAAAGCTAAAATTACTCAAAACGGTAAAATTACACTATTCACGAGATCCCTAAATTGTTTGATGACCTAAAAATGAGAAAAAGTAGTATTTATACAAAGCTGAAAATACTGGACAAAATTTCCCCTACGGAGATTCTGTTGTCAGCAGAATTCTAAGCGCTGCAGCGGAATGGCTTCCGCGGTCGCGAAATAATAAGTGCGGATCGCGTTCTGGAATCCGGCACATCTCTGAACTTCTATTTTGCTCCCAGCGGAATTATGAATGCCCCAGTGGAGTAAGAAAGTGCGATAGCGGAATTTCATCATTGATCGCGCTATTGTGAAGGACCCCTATTGGCAACTCTCTGAAGTTTGAATTTCATTCCCAACGGATTGTTGAATGCTGCAGCAGCCAGGAAAGCGCTGCAGCGTAATATTGGCGTGGTCAGCGGTTCAAAAGGGTCTCAAAACACAGCTCTCTGAAGTTTGGTCCACGGCAGCAAAGAGAATTTCGCAACAGCGGAGTGGCTTCCGCGTCAGCAAAATAATAGCGCTCTCAGCGCTTTGTTGGGTTTCTGGGCTGTGAAAGTTTAGCTTCTGTTTGAGTTATATTTATCCATTCTCTCCAATTTAACTCAAATCCTGCAATTTAAGCACCTTGCATTAGTTTTCGGGAGTACCTTAGTGCAATTTGCCTCAAAACATAAGAAAATAAGAGTAGATAGTAGGTAAAAATCCCTAGTTATCAACTACCCCAAACTTAAGTCTTTTCTTGTACTCAAGCAAACAAGGTAACTCCCACCTCCGCAAGAAAAAGATAAAGTATTTCTGTGCAAATGTGACTTCATCAAGCTTCAATTGGGACTAACAATTACCCTCAACACAAATGCATTATTGACAATATTATGCCATGACTTTCTTAGTTCACTAGGTCTATGACACCAAAGGTTCAAGAGTTGACTCAATTAATCAAAGAACTTCAATCTCTCACCTAAGTCGTTGTGGATCCCAGACTCTTTCTCCTATACTCTCCGTGACCATATAGAATGTACTCTCATAACAGGGATTATCAAGAAGTGCGCTCTTCACTCTCAAAGAATGCCACAAGTCCGGCTTTAAGTACCATAGGCTTTCCCTTAGTGTAAATCACCACTAATGTAAGCTCACTCAACTTGAGATCCTATAGGGCTTTAACCAGATGTAGAAGGCCTTTTGGGTTAATTTTGGACATGATGAACTATGATAGAACATCTTTCCTTAAGCACTCCATTTTCACATTTTGGCTCATGTTTTTCTTGACTCTTTGAGTCATTTTCTCTTCCTTGGGGAACTTAGAGAGACTCATTGTCGCTCTTTATTTTACTTGAGGCTCACTTTTCTCCTTCTGTTAATCATTCCAAGCCTTTTTACTTTGTTTCATTGAGTCCTTTCAACCTTTACTTTTCTTCTTCATTTGTTTTGCTTTTCAAACTTTTATTGGCCTTTCTTTTTTTGAAAATTCCTTTCATCACTTTGAATTTCCTCGTCTCTCCCCCAAACTTATGATTTTGACTATTATTCATCATGAGTTTCAAGGAAAGAATGGGTGCCAAGATAGGGTCATTAGAGAACGGATGAAGGTTTTTTAACGTGGTTTGTGAACAAATAGGCTTAGGCTCAAAAGGGGTTGACTAAGGATAGTATCATGGTAGGCTATGAAAGTCTTTAATTTTCAACAGGGAATCAAGGAGAGCCTATAATCACTTCACAAGTCGAGCTAACTTAAGATTTCGCCTAGAAAAACACTTGGGGCAAGTTCTAGACTTTCAGGCACGGCAATCGGAATATGCAATTCAAATCTCACCTATCAAACCTCAGGATCATTAAATAGCATAGAGTCAAGGGACCACAACAATCTCGGTTTAGATTTAAGACTCACATATGGCTATAAACACCACCTGACGACAGTTTTAGTCAACTCAAGACTTTAAGGGTCACAATTAGAACTAGACTCGTCTGTAACTTGTCTATAACCATGAGGTCAAAGGTAAGTATGCTGGTGCCAAGTGAAGCTTATTCGAGTCACATTTATTCAATACTACCAAAACAAAGGGAAAAAAAAATGGACTCAATCCCTTAAGAAGGTCGTCACACCGTCCGTCGTAGGGAAGAGACACCCGGTTCACACAATTTCCACCCTTGGAAAGAACCGTGGCCTTAAGAAAACCAAGGGCTTATTGATGACGAAAAAGTAAATAAGAAGCTATAAATTCAAAAAGAAGCTACTAAACGAAATAAGAAGCTAGACTATAAAGAAAAATACTAAAGAAGTTATAAAGTAAAAATACGAAAAGTAAAAGAAATGAATATGTACAATAGGGGACTAAGGCGAATATACATCAAAAGGGGAATGAATATATACATGAGAAAGGAAACTTAATATATACATACCAAAGGTAAAACAAACCAAAAGTACGAGAGTAAAAGATTAGCATTGCCCTTAATGCTAAATGCACAAAAATATAGAAAAGGGAAAGGGTGAGAGAGTAAAAGAGAACTTTATAGGATGCCTCAGTCTTCATGGGGTCTTGGTCAACTGTAGAAGAAGGCTCAGTGCTAGTGGCTAGAGAAGGGTCCTGTGGCTGTGAAGAGGCCTCTCCCGCTGGATCCTCTAGCTGGATCTCCATGTCATCAGTCTGCGGGATGACTCCTCTCAGAATTGGGGATGAGGTAATCTCATGCTCCTGAACTTGTTCTACCTGATCTGCAGGTGAAGGCTCTCCTATCAATAGATCAAGGGGGATGTCCCCCGCCGCTGTGAGCTTTGCGACCTCCTTCTTCAGATCATCTTGAGTCTTCTGCATCTCCACCTGACTCTTCTTCATGTCATCTTGACTCTTCTTCATTTTCTTCACAGCTTTGCCCAAAGAATGAATCTTCTTCCCATGTTTGTCCAGGGTCTCCATAATCTTCTTCTGGTTATCAACCAAACTCCTCAAGGTCTCCTCCAATGTTGGAGGCAACTGAATCCGTGCTGGAGCTAACTGAGTTGCAACGGTAGTAGAAAGATCAGTAAGCTTAGAAGAAGCTATCTGCAGCCAGTTGTTGATACCAGCTAGTGTCTGAGACACCCTTAATGCATTCTGAGGGTATGTGGAAGATGTAGGCACTGAGACTGGAATGGCAATGGAAGGACCAGAGGATGACTCCGGGATGGCAGCAATAGTGGGCCCCTCAGCAACAGTGGACCTCTCGGCAGCAGTGGTAGGCTCAGCGGCAGTAGAAGTCCCAAGAGAAGTAGAGGTGGTGGCTTTGCCCTTGGATTTGGGGTTGTTTGGACCTTTCAAACTGTATCAGGAGAATACTGACTTTGGCTTCACCATAACATCAAAGTCCCTTCCCGCAACTCCCATGTCCTGAAAGTACATAGTGAGGAAGTTGGGAAATGGATAAGAGCTCTCATTCTTCTGAAGTATCCTGTTAATCACCCTAGCCATGATATTCCCGACATTGATCGGGATGCCATCCATAATTTCTCCCACAATAAAAGCACATGAGAGGGGCATGTCACTGTAGTGCAAGATGGGATCTATCCGGCTACACACAAATTTCGCCCAACCTTTAGCTTCAAAGCTGAGTGTGTTCCTTAAAATAGTGGCCCCTGGTGTCAACCATGCTGGAGTAGTCCCAGGGATAGCAATAACAGAATCCAGCCACTGACGAGCCAAATCCCTCAAATCCACTTTCTCTTGGTAGCGAGTCGCATTCTCATTATCAAAACCAGCATAATTGTTGAGTGCATCGCCATTGAACAAAATCTTCTTGTTTCGAACCTAGGTAAAATATGTGCCCCTTTTTATGTGGTCTACATTTTCATAGAACTCTTTCACTACATATTCATTTGCATCCTCGACCTTGCTGGTGAGGAACTTCCACCACACCCTTTCATTAAATTGCCTTTTGACGTTCGGGTTGTAGGGTAAAAGGTCCCTTTCAATGAATGGACTCTCCGTAACAAGTGACCTCTAAGGCCACCACTCTCTGAACTTGTTATAGGCCGGTTTAGAGACAAACTGATCCTTCCACACTGATGGATTCCTGGTACGAAGTAGTCCCCCTGCCTGTGCTTAGGTGTCACCACCCCTGCAATCATCTGGTGTATTGTCAGAACTATCAAGGTTGATTGAGGCAGGTGCAGTGGAATGAGCTGCTGCACCGGTGTCCTGAGGGGGTGAGGAGTCACTAGATAGACCCAGGTTCTCAGAAGAAGCTGATTTAGTAGGCTCGTTGACAAGACGCCTGGGTTTGGACAAAGCCTCTGCCATGGCTGCACCACTGTTCCCCTCTGAAGCCTCCTGTGAGGGGACATATTCACTGGATTCCAATGGGTCGGGAGTAGGCCTCCTGAGTGTTTGCTTCTTGCCTATGACCTTTTTTGGGCTTAGGGGTGCTGCCGGTTGTTTACCCCTACCACGAACCTTGGAAGAATCACCCTTTCCAAGTTGCTTGTCTGAGGCACCGGGTGATCTAACATTTGTCTACAAACATGTCAATGAAGCTCGTTAAAACATGGTATACTAGTACCCAATAAAAGCACAGAGATAAATGTTGCAGAGAATCAAAACAATGCCCACAAACAAATCCATTGTCAGCGGAAAAGTAACCGCTGCAGCGGAATGGCCACCGCTGTCAGCGGAAAACTGGCCGCTGCAGCGAAAGTGGAGGAATCAGACTAGCCCATTCTCTGAAGTTTAAAACCGCTCACCGCGGAAAAGTGTCCGCTGTAGCAAAAAGACAACCGCTGTCAGCAGATTTTTGGCCGCTGCAACGAAATTTATAACTCAAAACTATTAGTCTCATAACATTCCGCTGTCATCCGATTTTTGGTCCGCTGCAGCAGAATTCAAATTGGCAGTGCACTGATAACTTATGCAAAAACTAGGGTTGAATCAATTAACCAAAATTAGATATGAATCACACTAAAATTGAGAAGCCTATACCCTATTTTGAAACAATTAATCGTTACCCATTGATTATGACCCACTTGGTGACACATGTTTGAGAATTAGGTCTATAATAACCCCAATTAAGAAGAACAAATAAAAAGATGAAAATCTATAATTAAAATCAAAGATTATTAACATACCACTGTTAGATGTTGATGTAGGATGTGAATTTGTGAGAAGAGTAAAGCTTAGATGCACAGTTAAGTGGATGAACAGTAACAAAGGTGCTCTAGGATGCAAATGAGTGAAAAGGGTAAAATAAGGGGGCCCCTATATATTTATACTTGAAAACTGGGACCCAACCGACTTACCAAGCGTGATAGCGGAATTTTATCGCTGACCACGCTTTTTCATTGTTGAAGAGTTGGGCTTCCAAGATGTCCGCTGTCAGCAGAATTTTGACCGCTGGAGCGAAATCCAACCGCTGTCAGCGCAATTTTGTCCGCTACAACGGACTCAAACTTCAGAGAGTCTGTTTTTGGTCACCTCCAGTCTGCGTCCGCGGATCTTTTATGCTGCAGTGAAATTGGAACCGCTGATCGCGGAATTTTGACCGCGGTAGCGATTTTGTACCACTTAGCCCATTTTCCAGAATGCTTCCTGCACTGCATCCACCAAATCCTACACCAACTTCACAAACAGGTTAGTTCAAGAAAAATCTAATCTAAGAAGAAGAAACAAAAAAGAAAAGAAAACACTTGGGTGGCCTCCCAAGAAGCGCTTGATTTAAAGTTGCGGCACGACGCAAGTTACCATGATCAAGTGAATTTCAACAAAGCCACCACGTGGCTATCCTCAAATTTCCCTAAGTAGTGTTTGACCCAATGCCCATTCACACGAAAAATTTCACCATTCTTGTTCTTTAGATCAAGGGCACCAAGGGTGTAACCAACACCACCTCGAATGGACCACTCCACTTTGATTTGAGTTTTCCAGGAAAGATACAAAGCCTTTAGTTGAAGAGTAATACCAAGTCGCCCAGTTTGAATTCCCGGTTCTTAGCATACTTATCATGCAAATACTTCATTTTCTCCTTATACAAAGAAGAGCTTGCATAGGCATGGAATCTAAACTCATCAAGCTCATTAAGGTGATCAACACGAAGATTTGCAGCAGTGTCCCAATCCAAATTCAACTTCTTCAAAGCCCAAAGTTCCTTGTGCTCCAACTCGACCGGTAGGTGACATGCTTTACCATACACCAACCGGTACGGGGACATACCAATCGGGGTCTTGAAGGCAGTCCTATATGCCCTAAGTGCATCATCAAGCTTTCTTGACCAATCGGTCCCATTTGCATTCACGGTCTTGGACAAAATGTTCTTGATTTCCCGATTTGAGACTTCAACTTGTCCACTAGCTTGAGGATGGTAAGGAGCAGAGGCGGACCCAGGATTTGAGAATGACGGGAGCACCATTATCATTAGAGTGAATTACCCAAAACTTTATTAGCCAATAAAAGAATACATATAAACTCTAGGATAGACCAGTAAATAAGCAGCATAATCCACTATATAATATAAACTTGCTAAGCAAAAAACTACAATAAAGTAAGAAGAGCTTACACTTTGATTTCATCAGGCTCCCAATTGACCCCCAAACACAAACTTCAACTTCATCATATTCCCAAATTGACTTACGAACAAATTTTTTAAAAGTATTCCAAAAACAAATCTTGCACATCCTTGCGTACACATGAACTAAACTGGAATAAACTTTTAAATGTAAAACAAGCTTAGTGGCCTTAATAGCAATTCATGACATACAACAGTAATCTAATGTTGTCCCAAAAAGAGAACTAAAGAAGGCACGACTTAAATCAAAATACAAACTTCAATATTGTAGAATATCTTTAATTGATACTAATATAACAAAAGTACATCATTCACTTATACTTGAACTCGACGCATTTTCATACTCTGAAAACGGTCAATAATAGCATCATTGCTTACATTTGCAAATACTTATTTTTTAAGGTAACAAACTAAATAATCATTTAAAAATGCATCACCAATACTACTACACAATTCATCCTTGATGTACTTCATGGATGAGAATGCTCTTTCTACCGTTACAGTTGCGACAGGTAAAATTAGAGTCAAATTCACAAGTAAATAAACAAGTGAATATGTCTCCAAAAGATTTTCTTCAACCAACACTTTTTCCAAATCACCAATTCCTTTCAAATATGAGAATCTAGGGTCACCATGTTTCATGTGCAATATGAAAGTGTCAAGTTGGTGAATAGGATCTCGAAGCTTCAATTCACCAAACTCATCTGGATAATACTTGGCCAATGTCATTATTCTTTCCTTATCAAAATTAGCAAACGAATTATCCGGATTCAAGCTAGCCATACCAAGAAGAAAGTTACCACTAACAACATCAAAACGACTGTTAAGCTCCTGAAGTTGCAAATCAATCACAGTACAAAAAAGTTCAACACGTAAGTGATGTGAATAAGTAACACTAGAAGGCCTACGCTTCGACTTTCCAGGAATATAGAATTCTTCCATATTGGGCGCCAAAATGTAATGTTTAGCACAAAACAAAGAGACTTCATCCATTAATGATTTCCATCCTTCATCTCTCATTTGTTGCAACCTTTCCTTTGTAAGGTCAAGAAATATTATGGCATTGATAGTATATTTCTCTTTCTTTTGTAAAGATTTACTCAGCTCATTCGACATCAACAATACCTTCAACATCAAGTGAAGCATGAAGACAAATTCAAATGAATTGATTTTACTCAAAAAAGCTTCTGCTTGCAATCTATCATTAGCCTCAGAACATTCATATTCAATCACCCCAAGCACATGAACAATAAATGCAAATAAAACAACAAAGTTATCTGATGTTTTACAATGTGATCCCCAACGAGTGTCACCTAGCCTTTGAATCCCTCGTTCTTGATTTAATCCTTTCCCACTTTGAACTTCACCACTCTCTAGCAACCGCTCCAGTAATTCTTCTTGATGGTCCCGAAGTTTATCTCTACGTTTGAAGGATACTCCAATCACATTCAATAAATTAGAAACTATAGCAAAGAAAGTTTCCACCTCCTTATGTTTTTTAGCAACCGCTACAAGCGTCAACTATAATTGATTAGAAAAATAATGAATGCAATGTGCCGAAGAAGTTTCTCGAAAAATTAAAGCTTTAAGACCATTCATTTTTCCTTGCATATTACTAGCTCAATCATATCCTTGTCCACGTATTTTGTATGGACTTAATGAGTGTCTCATAAGCAAAGAAAGTATTGCTTCCTTCAACGACATTGCAGAGGTATCACCAACACGAACAAGACCAATAAATGGCTCGTTCACTTGGCCTTTTTTGTCAACATACCACAAAGCAAGGGCCATTTGTTCATGGTGTGAAATATCCTTGGACTCATCAACTAATATCCCTAAATAATCCCCATCTAAATCATTGATTATAACTTTCACGGTTTCTTATGCACAAGCACTCACAATGTCCTTTTGAATTTTTGGCGAAGTCATCATATCAGTTTTTGGAGCATGTTTCAATATGACTCTATCCACTTGAGGGAGCCTCAATGCAAGCCATTCCAAAAGCCCTATGAAAAGGCCTTTGTTTTTTGAAGAATCACTTTCATCATGACCTCGAAAAGACAATCCAATGTACAAGAGGAACCTTGCAACATCGATTGATGCATTTAAACGAATTCGGTGCTCATTTCTTTGTTTCCTAGATTGATTATCAAAAGCAACTTGAATGGATTGAGATTGATTTGATAAGTCTAACATCTTGTTGAAACACTTGTGGTGGAGGCTATTTACTTGACCAACATGTAAAGGAAGTCTTTCCGGAGCTTTATTCCAAGCGTTAAAGCCCGTTTTTGTGAAAGAGTCACCCGTGCTTCCATGAACATAATCATTTTTGAATAAATAACAACATAAACAAAATGAGTCATCTTTCTTCACACTATACTCCAAACATCTAGAATACGATTATTTAAACCAACCCGGACTAAATTGACGCATTTTATTACCGAATAAAGTTTTAGGAAACTTATGATCAACCGGTTGGCAAGGTCCATTTTGAATGTAGTATCTTCTTAATTCATCCCGTATTCTAGGACTATATTTATCAATGTGTACTCTCTCTCCAGGATCACGATTGAGTAATTTCTCATCAAACTCATATATAAGATGGGAGGAATTGTTTCTAAGAGTAGAACTCGGTTGAGAAGAATTAAACTTCGTCAAAAATACGTCCATCTCAATTCATAAGAACAAGAACTTCCTACAAAAAAGGAGTCCAGTAAATTTAAGAGTCTATCAAGAATACAAACAAACACAATATCAATAGAGCAATCACACCCCTTTTATCAAGAATAAAACAAATACTACAACTTATTGAATCTAATACTACAACTCTTTTGTGAAGCCATTTTTAATAGAAACAAAGATTTTTTGTGAAGCTTCTTTTTCCAAAGGTTAATAGTAACAGAGATGTATTGTACTAAAATACAATCAAACAAAAATCCCTCTAAAAAATTCTTCAATTAAAAAGAAAATCAACAAGTTTCAAAGTAAGAGAAGCTTTAAGTTATAAATAAAAAATAAGTTTCAAAGTAAGAGAAGCAATAACCAGAGATTGAGGAAGAAGGGTTCTCTATTTTGAATTGATAAGTGACGGAGACGGACTGGTGGAGGCGAGCTTTGATTTTGATTTTTGATTTTTGATTGAGGAAGAATCGAAGAAGTGAAGAAGAAGAACTGGATAAGGGGAGGGGACTACCGAACAACTACTGTGAAAGAAGCACTCAGAGCGTTTAAGGGATTTTGATGTTTGGGAATTGAGAATTGGGGCTTTTGACTATTATTTAGGTATTAAAAAATAAAAATATAATTGATGAATAGGAAAGATAAGAAATTATTAATACTGTTGACTATTAATAATTGTTCCCTTATTGAGATCTCGGCAACTGGTACTATTGTACTAAGTATAAGGTAACTAGTACTATTGTACTAGGTAAAAGAAACTTAAGAAAATTGTAGCAAGCGGGTTACGAACTCGCGTCGTGTGACAAGTAGCAAGGCTTATGCTTAGAGACGGACCGTTGCTCCAGGCTTAATTTCGTTGCTGAGGGGGCCAAGAAAAGTATTTAAGGGGTCCCCGTCGTATATACATCTATACATAGAATATATACAGAGTTTTTCCCGAAGTTAACGAGTTCACGTGACCCCTCAAGGATTGCTGTAGGTCCGCCTCTAGTAAGGAGTGGACACTTTGTGATTTACCCCATGCTTGGAAAGCAACGTATCAAAAGCCCGATTACAAAAATGAGATCCCCCGTCACTTATGATAGCCCGAGGTGTCCCAAATCGTGTGAAAATATTTTTCTTGAGAAACCCAACTACACTCCGGGCTTCATTATTGGGTAAAGCTACGGCCTCAGCCCATTTTGAAACATAATCCACAGCTACGAGAATGTAGGTATTACCACACGAGATGACAAAAGGGCCCATGAAGTCAATGCCGCACACATAAAGTATATCAAGCTCAAGGATCGTTGTGAGGGGCATTTCATCCTTCTTTGGTATGCCGCCTGCTCTTTGACATTCGTCACACCTCTTCACCAATTCGCTTGCATCTTTGTACAAAGTAGGCCACTAAAACCCGCAACTTAGAACTATTGAAGCTGTCCTTGCCCCACCGTGATGACCACCGTAGGGCGAGGAGTGGCAAGAATCAAGAATGGTCATTTTCTCTTCCTCGGGGACACATCGCTGAATGAATCCATCATTGAAAATTTTGAACAAATACGGCTCATCCCAATAATAATCCAAGTTATCCCGTCTAAGCTTCTTCCTTTGGTTAGAAGAGAGCTCACACGGGACAACAACGACAACTAGAAAGTTGGCAATGTCCGCAAACCAAGACATGTATTGCATAGAGACTCAGAGGAGCTGCTCATCCGGAAAGGCATCATTGATCTCAAGGCCATCATTTGGCCTTCCTTGATCCTCCAACCAGGATAAAATATCGGCAACTTGATTTTCGCTCCCCATTCTATTAACAATTTCTAAATCAAATTTCTGGAGCAACAAGACCCACCTCATAAGACTAGCTTTGGAATCTTTCTTCGTCATCAAGTATCGGAGCGCCACATGATCGGTGTGAACAATCACCTTGGCATCCTTCTCCAATAGCTTGCATAGGGGATTAACCACTTTTCAAAAATCTTTAATGAATCTCCGGTAAAATCCCGCATGCCCAAGGAAACTACGGACTCCCTTCACGGAAGTTGGAGGAGGGAACTTGGAGATAACCTCGATCTTGGCTTTATCCACTTCAATGCCATCTTTTGAGATTTTATGGCCGAGGACTATGCCCTCTTCGACCATGAAATGACATTTTCCTCAATTCAATACAAGGTTGGTTTCTTCTCACCGGGCGAGAACTTTATCAAGATTTTGCAAACACTCCTCAAATGAGTCCTCGACCACGCTGAAGTCGTCCATGAACACCTCCAAGAAATCTTCTACCATATTCGTGAAAATTGCTATCATGCACCATTGTAATGTGGTGGGTGCATTGCCCAAACCAAATGGAATCCTTGAAAAAGCAAATGTACCGTAGGTACATGTGAAAATAGTCTTTTCTTGATCTTCTGGAGCTATCAAAATTTGGTTGTAGCCTGAATATCCGTCCAAGAAACAATAGAAGGCCCTTCCAGCAAGTCTATCAATCATCTGGTCTAAAAATGGCGAAGGAAAGTGATCCTTTCGGGTCTCCTTGTTCAATTTACTGTAATCCATACAAACCCTCCAACCAGTCACAGTCCGAGTGGCAATCAGCTCATTCTTGTCATTCTGCACCATCGTCATACCACCCTTTTTGGGAACACACTGAACTGGAGAGGTCCAAGCACTATCAGAGATTGGGTAGATGACCCTAGCATCGAGCCACTTGATTATCTCCTTTTTGACCACCTCCTGCATTTCCTCATTCAACCTCCGTTGATGTTCTACGGAGGGCTTAGCATCATCTTCAAGAATTATTTTGTGCATGCAGAAGGCGGGGCTTATGCCCCGAATATCAGCTAGAGCCCAACCTATGGCCTTCTTTCTCCTTTGGAGCACTTCAAGTGTGGAATCTACCTGGAATTGGGTTAGGCAAGAAGAAATTATAACATGTAAAGTACAAGCAGGGCCCAAGAACTCATACCTGAGGAGTGGTGGAAGAGGCTTCAACTCCAGGGTTGGTGGCTCCTCGATTGAGGTCTTTGTCGGCGGAGTTTTTTGATTTTCCAAATCCAAAGATAGCTTGCAGGGTCCATAAGAATAAGAACCCATGCCTTGCAATTCATTAGTACACTCAATCAAGCCATCCGTCACCATATCTTCATGATTTAATAAGACCGCTTCCATGTGATCCTCCACGTTGATCATTGAGCTTGTCTAATTAATTATCACCTCGATGACTAGATCCATAAAAGAGCACACCTCCATACTATTTGGTTGCCTCATTGACTTGCAAACATGGAAAATGACCTTTTCATCACCCACCTGAAAGATGAGCTCACCGGCCTCCACATCTACCAAGGCCTTCCCCGTTGCTAGGAACGGTCTTCCCAAGATAATTGGTACTTCATAATCGACCTCACAATCCAATATCACAAAATCCGCTGGCAAGATGAACTTGTCGCCCCGATCCCCTAATAACTGCTTTTCCCATGTCTATTTCTGCTTTTGGGACTTGTCGGAACGTTTAGTTGTGAATTTTGGAGAGTTTTTGGACACATAGTCCTTATATGAGAGTTTAAGCTTTAGAAATCAGGCTGTAGTTAGAACTGTGTGAGGACGAACCCAGAATGGAATTCCATCATCTCCGTCAGCTCCGTTGGGTGATTTCGGGGTTAGGAGCGTGTTCGGAATGTGTTTTCGAGGTCTGTAGTAGATTTAGGCTTGAATTGGCGAAAGTCAAAATTTCGGCGATTTTGGTTGATAGGTGAAATTTTGATATCGGGCTCGGAATAGGATTCCAGAAGTGGCATCAGGTCCGTAGTGTCATTTATGACATGTGTGTAAAATCTGAGGTAATTCGAACTAGATTTGACGTGTTTCAGCATCAGTTGTGGATTTTGGAAATTTCATAAGTTTTTAGGCTTGAATCCATAAATAATTGGTGATTTTGATGTTATGTGATGTGTTTTGAAGGCTCGACTAAGTTTGGATAAGGTATTAGGACTGGTTGGTAAGCTTGGTTGAGATCCCGAGGGCCTCAGGGATGTTTCAGATGCTCAACGGGATGAATTTGGACTTAGGAAACCAGCTGGAGTATTGCTGGTTCTGGTGTCTCGCACCTGCGGATGGGGAGCCACAGGTGCGGACACGCAGGTGCGTGCAGGGGCTTCGCAGGTGCGTGCAGGGGCTTCGCAGGTGTGGTCTTGGTCAAGGTCAACCAGTGCTCGTAGGTGCGGTCTGGGTTTCGCAGGTGCGGAGCCGCAGATGCGGCCCAGTGACCGCAGGTGCGGCCCCAACCCTGTTAGTGAGTTATCGCACCTGCGATGGATTTTACGCAGGTGCGGGACCACAGGTGCGGTCCAAGATTCGTAGGTGCGGAATTCCTGGGCTGTTTATACAAAATCCGAGGGTTTGAAATTCATATTTTCTAAAATAATTTAGAGCTCGGGATTTGACGATTTTCAGTGGGTTTTGAGGAGAAGCTTCATAGGTAATGATTTCTAACCTCAATTCACTTGTATATCATTAACCCATAGCAATTTCTTCAATCTAATCAATGAAATTGAGTGAAAAATCATGAAAATGGGAGGAAGTTCCCCAAGTAGAAATCTAAGGATTTTAGGAGATTTTGACGTCGCATTTTGATGATTCTTGTTCTAGTGAGTTTGTGAGTGAATGGGTGTTCTAAATTTGTAACTTTCACTCGTTTCCGAGACGTGGGCTCGGGGGACTTTTTGGGAAATTTTCCTAAATTCGTGTATTAGCTTCGAACTAATTAGCTATATTGATTCCTTAAAGTGATATTTATATTATGCAATTGAATTGAATAGATTTGGGCCATTCGGAGTCGGGTACTCGTGGCAAGAGCTTGGTTTTGAGTTGAGTAGAGAAGTCGATGTAAGTGTCTTGCCTAACTCTATGTTGGGGACTTCCCCTTAGGTTGTTTTGATACTATTTGTTGTATGGGCGCCGTGTACGTGAGGTGACGAGTACGTACAAGGGACATTGTTGCTTAAATTCCATTTTTCCTATCCATGCCATAAATCATATTACTTTTATTTCACTGTTTAATGTGCTACCTGTGTAGTTTAGATTAGGAAGAAGCATGCCTACCTATTTTACCTAAATTCTCTATTTGATACAATGTGTACCATGTTAGTTAGTCTTTATCTTGTTCTTGTCTGTGAATCTTTTCCTGAGTTGTTTAAATATACCGTATCTGGCATTTATTCGCATTGCATATTTAAATTGGGACTACGGACGTATTCCAGGAGCTTTCCCCCTGTACTGCATATTTAAATTGGGACTACGGACGTATTCCGGGAGCTTTCCCCTTGTACTGCATATTTAAATTGGGAATACGGACGTATTCCGGGAGTTTTCCCCCTGTACTGCATCTTTACATTTAGAACTACGGAACCTATCTCGCGAGATTCCACTGTGTGATACTTTGTGATGAGCCAAGGGCTCCCTGTTGCTGTTTTACTTTCAGATTATTCATTTCTACTGCTTAGCTTAGCTTTTATATCTGTCTGTACTGTTTTAAACTGTTTTACTTATAAAAATCCAGTAGAGCCTTAACCTGACCTCGTCACTACTTGTCCGGGGTTAGACTTGGCACTTACTGGGTACCAATTGTGGTGTACTCATGCCCTTTCTTGCACATGTTTTTCGTTTGCAGATCCATGTACCAACACTCAGTTTCATGGCTAGGAGTCCGAGTAGCCGCTTCGAGGAGACCGGAAAGGTAATTCTGCCGCTTCCGCAGAGTCCTTCGAGTCACCTTCCACTCCAGATTTTGATAGACATCTTATGTATTTTCTATTCTTTGTTGTATAGAGCTAATTTAGTACAAAGCTTGTGATTAGATGTGACTGTCGCGCCCCCTTTTTCTTGCGAAATCGGGTTTATGACATTGGTTGAGACAACTCATTCCTTTTGGAAAAGGGGTCTTGCGTTTTTGAAGAGTCACCACCTAACTATTTTTAAGGTGCGTTAGGGCACCTAGGGGGGTTCATTTATAACTACGTTAATAACCGGAGGCAGGGTAAGGGCTTGAAATTATCCTAAGGGGAAGGTGTTAGGCACCCCTCAGGATCCACAAGTGTGGTTCCCGGTGAAACAACTTTTGTGAATTTGTACAGCAAATAAACAAGTAGGGCTCAAATAAATGGGAGATTTAAGTCTAAGTACAGAGGTTTGAAAAAACAGTTAATGAAAATCTAGCCTTTGAAAGGATTACAATTGAACATTTATGAAAATAAAGGGATATCTTAGGTTTGTTTATAATATGGATCACATCAATGCAATACCCGGTATGACACTCCTCGAAGAGGGGCTACACGTGGTATTAGCGCACTGGTCATCATATCCATATCTACCCTTTCCCACCCCGTGAAGGTAACTAAGCGCGTGTTGGTCACGACCTCTATTGCATGCTGTTACCCGTCCCTTCCTATCAGCCCCGGAGGAATTTAGGACTCCTATCCTAGAAAAGGGAGGTTCTAGGTAGACCTTTAAGTTTAAAGGTGAAAAATACTAGGGCGACATATAATAAACAAGTAAGACTGCAGATAAAGGAGAGCATGGAAAGCAGGTAAAGGCTCAAATATACCTCCTCACANGGCTCAAAGACGTCCACAAAAAGTGCACATAAGTAGCATGTCTCATACACAACTAAGGTCCAGATTCAGATCCTAAACATGATGTCTAAATGATAATAGCAGATTTAGATTTATTACATAACTCAGAGAGGAAGTCCTAATTAGGCTTGCCTACTGATTTTAACATGATGTCAGTTAAACACAATCACAAAGACAGTTCTGGTTTTATTTATTTATAGTTGATTGCCTAAGGCTTGCCTAGGTGTGCAACAATTATTCAGAGCAGATAACAACCTCAGGTTGTCATACCAAATATCATGCAGTTCTAGGTGTTGCCAATATTAAGAGACCGATTACTAGTTTGTTAGAACATGGTAAAAACAATTTTAGGTCTTTTCATGCATCCATTAAAAACCTGGCGCAGAATGAGGTTCTAAAACATGATATCTAATATGTACATATAGAGATGCAGAAAGTTTGTATGCAGAACTCCTAGGCAGGATTTTCTAAGTGCATCAAGTTACCTTATTTTCAAGAGATGCAGTAGGAATGACTTGTTTAGTGGCGTATTGTTATCCTAGGCAGGATTTCTAAGTGTATCACAATATTACCACATTATTAGACCTGATTTACATGAATAGCAGGTTTGTATTAACGTTTATCCTAGAACAGGATTTTTTTCTAAGTGTACAGGATAGTGTGCCGGTTATTAGCATGTTTCTAACACAGAATTTTCTAAATGATAGGATGATGCATATGCTGAAAATAAAACAGTATACATGGTCCTGAGATGACATGAATTCTGATGCATGTATACATGAGTCCTACACAGGATTTCTATTGCGCAGGTAGCAAGTAAAGCCTAAAACATGATGTAACGACCCGACCGGTCATTTTGCGTATTAGGCCCTCGTCCCTTTAAATGAGACTTCCCATAGCGGCTTATTATAATTTGTGACTTGCGGGGACGGGTGGTTCGGGATTTGGAAGTGTTTAGAGTGGTATAGAAACACTTGGTTCCTTAAGGTTGGCCTTTAAGGCCAAGTTTGACTCTGGTCAAAATTTTGAGTAAACGACCTTGAAATCAAGTTTCGACGGTTCTAGTAGCTTCGTATGATGATTTTGGACTAGGGCATATGTTAGGAATGTGTTTTGGATGACCCGGGGACGTTTCGGCGCCCAATAGCGAAATAAGAATTTTCTTAAGTTCATATTGTGGTTTGGGACGTGTTTTTGTGTTATCGTGGTCCGAATAGAATTCTGAGACCGGGAATAGTTCCGTTATGTCATTTATGGCTTGCTCGCAGAATTTGGTGTCATTCCGAGTTGTATAGGTCAGTTTGGCGCATTGGTAACGAATTCAAGAACTTGAAGTTCTTAAGTTTTGATTCTAGGGGGTTTGAGGTGTGATTTTGAGTTTTAGCGTTGTTTTTGGTGTTCCGAAGGCTCGAGCGAGTCCGTATTATGATTTGGGACTTGTTGGTATATTTGGACGGGGGCTCGGGTGGGCCCAGGTGCCTCCCGGGTACCAAACTAGGCCAAAAACCAGCTGAAGCAGTTGCTGGTGCACCTGATCTGGTGTGATCGCAAGTGCGGTTTCCCAGTCGCAGGTGCGAGACTGCTCCTGCGGTCCAGGCCTCACAGGTGAGGCTGCCCTTCTTCGTAGGTGCGGACAATATTCCGCAGGAGCGGAGCCGCAGGTGCGAGTTTTTCCCCCTTGTCCCATTTCCGCAGGTGCGGAACCACTGTAGGCAGTGTGTTCTTTTAAATACGGGAAATGTTCATTTTTCTCCATTTCTTTCCACCATAAAATCCCTTGAGAGTTTGGAAAAGAGCCCCACGACCTAGCTACTGAAAGGTAAGTGAATTCTACCCTAGTGTTAGTTTAATGCATGAATTCCTAGCTAGATAAACTACCTAATTAGTGAAAAAAATCAAGGGTTAGAGTAGTAACCTAGGTTTTATGAAAATTTGGAGAATTTCCAATGAATTTGCCACGAAATCATACCAAAACTAGATATTAATGATCCTTAGGTCATGGGAAATTGTTTCCTTCGAAAATTTTCAAAATCAGAGCATGCAGGCCCGGGGGGTGAATTTTGGGATTTCTTCAAGTAGGATGAAATGACTAAGTAAATAGGGGAATTTTAAACTGTTGAGTATAAATTGATGAACTTGTGTATCATTTGACTAGTTTCGAGTCCTTGGGAGACGAGTTTGGAGTTTCGGGCGCGTTCTTGACCCGTAAAGTAGGCTCGGCACGAGGTGAGTCTCCTTTCTAACCTTGTAAGAGGGAATTGTCCCCATAGGTGATTATAAATGATTGTTTGTCCTTATTTGCGGGGGCTACGCACGCACGAAGTGACGAGAGTCCGTGCGTAGCTACTATTATGCCTTGTGGGGTAGTTTAGGATTCACCAACATGCTTTATGTGTTGTATTTGTGATCTCGTATGTGGACTAGGTAGTTTGATATCCTTATGAAGGCCTGGGAGGTTATGTTTCAAAATTTGGTATCATTGAATCCCTTTGTACTCTAAAAAGACCCCTGTTGATTTTTCGGAAATCCCTTGAGGATTTTTGTATACGTATACGGGAACCCGAGTCACATGTATGATTCACGAGCGGGGCAGCCCTGTTATTATGATAACCGCGTCGCATGTTCGATTCGCGAGCGGGGCAGATAGATGCATCTATAGTTCAGGCCGTTCGACCCTCGGCAGCGCACACTTACTTTTCACGTCGTATTGACCGTACATTCACAGTCTGTTATATATGTGATAGATTATGAGAAGCCCTGTAATTGAACTGTCTATTCTGTGAAAGAGAGAAGGTTAAACATCTTGTATGTCATGGAAAGGGGTAGTGTGAGGGTACTAGAGAATGTTATCTGATGCTCATTTCTTTATTACTGTTCATTGCTACTATTATTGTTCCGCCTGTATACATATTTTTCATATTGTTTGACCCTAGTAAGTATCACGCCGACCTCTCGTCACTACTTCTTCGAGGTTAGACGGCATACTCACTGGGTACATTTTTGTTTATGTACTCATGCTACGCTTCTGTACTTAATTGTACAGGTTTTGAGGCTGGTGCATCTGGTTATTAGTCCGAAGCTCGATCCTGAGAGCATATTCTGGTCCTGACTTCACGGTGAGCTGTTTCCCTTGGCGTTTCTCAGTAGCACTATGGAGTTGTCTTTTGTTTGTATCTGTCTACTTCTTTCAGATAGTAGAATAGTTTATTTTACCTTTTGTATATTCCACTAGTCCGCATGTAGACTCGTGACACTAGTTCCTGGCACACGTAGTAGACATTATATTTTTGGACTGTATATGTTGATGTTTGAACCTTTTTGGTTACATTGATTAAGTTTGGTTAGTTTATCCGTGTTCACTTCATGATTTAAAACTTAAATTTGGTAAGTGTTGGAACCTTTTATTGAATAACAAAATCTCACTAGTAAATCAATTATTGGCTTGCCTCGCCCCGGTGTTGGGCGTCATCACAACCTGAGTTAGGATTTGGGGTCGTGACAACATGGTATGAGAGCTCTAGGTTCACGTAGGTCTCACGAGTCACGGAAAAACCCATTAGAGTCTTTCGGATCGGTACGGAGACGTTTGTACTTATCTAGGCTATAGGGTGTTAGGAAACTTCTCTTTATTCATATTCTATCGTGCAGTCGATGGTATACTAAATCTCACTCTTCTATTCTCCCGCAGATGGTGAGTATGCATGAAGCTGACGTTCCAGACCCGGGAGATGCCGCTACCCCCGCCGTCCGAGGGCGTGGCAGAGGACGGGGGAGGGCACCGGCCCGAGGTAGGGGACGGGGGCATCTTAGAGCTATTCCATTAGCACCCCAACAGAGGATCCTATTATATAGGAGCAGGGTGAGATGCCCCCGTGGATTTTATGACCGCACCAGGCTTCCAGGAGGTCATGGGCCGTATGATGCGGTTCATGGACTCTATGACTCAGGCTGGTTTATTTCCAGCAGATCCTGCAACTTCTCAGGCAAAAAGGGGAGTCCAGACCCCTACTACCTAGGCCGCAGGACATGCAACAACAATATATTAGACCCCGGGTACACTGCCCGTGGGCAGGGCCCAACCAGCAACATCTGAGCTCAGACCAGCTGCGGACGGCGATCCGCAGAAGCTATTGGATAAATGGACTAGATTTCACCCTCCGGTCTTCGGAGGTGAGCGAGGTGAGGATGCCCAGGACTTCATTGATAGGTGCAGGGACAGTCTGCACAATACAAGGATATTGGAGTCCCATGGAGTCGACTTCACTACTTTCCAGCTAGAGGGCATGGCCCGTAGATGGTGGCAGTCTTATATTCTTAGCAGACCGCCAGGTTCTCCTCCTGTCACCTGGGAGCAGTTTAATCGGATGTTCCTGGACAGATACATTCCCCCCTCGGAGAGGGAAGAGTTGCGATACTAGTTTGATCAGCTGGAGCAGGGTCCGATGTCGGTGACAGACTACGAGGCTAGGTTTTCTGAGTTGTCACGTCATGCACTTATGATACTACCTACAGAGGCTGCGAGAGTGTGGAGGTTTGTATCTGGGTTGCATCCAGGTATTAGGGCCAACATGGCCCGAGAGGTGGAGATGGGGACTCCTTATCAGCTGGTAGTGGAGATTGCTCGCAGGATCGAGGGTTATCGGTTGAGGATCAGAGAGCCGGTGCAGCAGGATAAGAGAGCTAGATTCTCCGGTGATTTCATAGGCGCCCCAGCTAGGGGCAGAGGTCAGTTTGGCAGGGGCCAGCCCAGCAGGCCCCCATATTCAGCACCACCACCACCTCCTCGTGGTGCCCCATCGAGGCCTTACTTCAGTGCTTTGCTAGAGGGTTCTCACCATCCCCCAGTTATCCAGGGTTCTTCTACAGAGCAGCAGGCCATGCCACCAGTAAGATGTTATGAGTGCGGGAATTCCGGCCATACCAGGAGGACTTGTCCCAGGTTTTGGGGCAAGGCAGTACAACAGGGTTATCAGCGTATGAGTTCAGCACCAGCAGTTCGGCCACCTAGAGGTAGAGGACAGGCCGATAGGGGTCGTCCTAGAGGTGGAGGCCAGTTAGGGGGAGGTCAGTCAGCTCCTGTTCACTCTGGTGGAGCTCAGTCTTCCGGTGCTCCAGCCAGATTCTATGCTATTCCGGCCAGATCAGATGCAGTGGCCTCAGACGCCGTGATCACATATATTATTTCAGTATGTGGTAGAGAGGAATCAATGTTATTGGATCCAGGATCCACCTATTCATATGTTTCAGCCTTATTTGCTCATTTTCTGGATGTTCCTCGTGAGTCCTTGGGTTCTCTTATATATGTGTCCACTCTTGTGGGCGATTGTGTGGTAGTAGACCGGGTTTACCGGTCTTGTGTGGTTACATTCCGTGGGTTCGAGACTCGAGCGGATCTCTTATTGCTTGACATGGTTGATTTTGAGGTTATTTTAGGCATGAATTGGCTATCTCCTTATCATGCCGTGGTAGATTGCCATGCCAAGACAGTTACTTTGGCCATGCCCGAGTTTCCTAGGCTAGAGTGGAGAGGTTCCTCAGTTAGTGCAGCCAGCCAGGTTATTTCATTCCTGAAGGCTCGACACATGGTCGGGAAGGGTTGTCTGGCGTATCTTTCTTATGTGCGGGACACCACCGCCGAGTCTCCGACGATTGATTCAGTGCCAGTTGTTCGAGAGTTTGCTGATGTATTTCCTTCAGACCTCCCAGGCATGCCTCTGGATCGTGATATTGATTTTTGCATTGATTTAGCTCCAGGAACCCAACCTATTTCCATTCTCCCATACCATATGGCTCCAAAAGCGTTGAAAGAGTTGAATGAGCAGCTTGAGGAGTTGTTGGCCAAGGGGTTTATCAGACCGAGAGTATCGCCGTGGGGTGCTCCAGTTCTATTTGTGAAGAAGAAGGATGGGTCTATGCGGATGTGTACTGACTACCGCTAGTTGAACAAGGTCACCATTAAAAATAAGAATCCTTTGCCGTGCATCGATAATTTGTTTGACCAGTTGAAGGGTACTCGGGTGTTTTCTAAGATTGATTTAAGATCGGGATATCATCAGTTGAAGATTCGGGCCTCAGATGTTTCGACGACTGCTTTCCGTACGAGATATGGCCACTATGAGTTCCTGGTGATGTCCTTTGGCTTGACTAATGCCCTGGCGGCATTTATGGACTTGATTGATGTTTTAGACATCAATACCACACAAGAATATATGTTAAAAGTGTGGTACCCAATTTTTCGAGTGCTGTCTCCCAAGAAGAACTAGGTTCTTCTTTGTGTTCCAACTTCTACTTGTGCGGAATAATAAAAGCAATACAGTAAAAACACAGATTTTTACGTGGAAAACACCTGGCTCAAAAGGTGAAAAAACCACGACCTAATCCTCAGTAGGATTTGCTCAAACTCTTCACTAAAAACTATGAGCCAAACGGACTTACAAAATAAACTCTTTTGTAATCCTAGGACTAACTCTAATCCCTTTGTATCAACTAGCCTCTAGCTAATTTCTACAAGCTTCAAGTTAACTCTAACTTGAACAATGTGTACCTATTACAATTTGCTTCTAAGAAAGCTGATAAGATACAATATTGAAACACCTACTACAATCAACTAGACTCAATACATCAACGATGAAACTGGTTCTTCTAGCTGAACTGTAGCCTTTGTATCGCACACTAAATCTGCTTGCAAAATAACTGGGAATTTTGCTTTCAGATCTTGATTCACTTCTATACTCGTGCGTCCCAAAATTCCAGCAGAAATACTTCGAGTATTTATAGAGTCAGTAGTTGAGTTTGTCAATCAATTCTAGTTCGACTCTTCCTGGGAGAAAGAATTCGAATTAAACTCAACTTCCTTCCTTTGTTACCTCTCCTTGCTGAATTCAACTTTTATTCTCTCATCAGTTTGAAACCTTTTCTCATTAGGAGACAATCTCTGGGTTCATTGATAAGTCACAATCACGAATATCTCCTATGCATATACGGTTCATGTGCCAGCTATTCAGTTCCAAGATGTGTGCACTGATGGACCTGGTTCAACTGGTCAGCCTTTGTCAATCTTCAAAACTATGCAGTGACATGGGTAAACAAATTCCCCCTTTTTGATGATGACAAACTCTGTGCTTAATCCTGTATACACTTCAAACACTTTGTACGATTTTAAGCATTAATCATTGAGAAACCAGGTTCATTAGGTTATAAATATCACTTAAAAAAAATTCAGCCCACATATCTTCCCCCTTTTGGCATCATCGAAAATATTGCAAAATGATACACTTACCAAATTTATTAATTATTACTCATGGCCATTGAGGTAACTGCAGGTGCAAAGCATGATTAATCAACACAAGAAGCCAATAAATTTAAGCTAAATAAGAAATTGAGACAAGTGAATAACTAGAAGCAAAATTCATTGATTAGTAACAATTATCAACCACCATACAGTAAAAACAAAAACCAACCAACCATGAGCAAAAAACAGAAAAAGATAGAAACAAGTTTAACAAGACAGAAACACGTCCCAACTGGGCACTTGAAAGGTTATGGGCAAGCTCTGGATAGCCTAAGGATGGAAAGGTGCAGAGGAGGTTGTGGTCTTGGATTGTAGGAGAGAAAGCATCTGCTTAAGAACACCCTCGTTCTTATCTTTCTCCTTTGCTAATTCAGCCCTGAGAGCATCCCGCTCATCTTCAACCTCAATCACACGAGATTCAAACGAAGGATCTCCATATCCTTGAACTCGCTTTCCTGCACCAGAGTTCTTACTTTTCTGTTGACTGGGTGCTTCCTAGATGAACCAGTTTCATTTGCAGGAATATTGACAATGTAATCACACGACAGCAAAGTTTCCTTCCCAAAATAATCCTTGGCAGTCGCCATTTCAGCCTTCTTCACTGGAACCCCAAAATGAGCAAGCACAACTTTCAGAATAAATCCATATAGGATCGCATGTTCTTTTGTTCCATTCACAACTCTGTCCAAGAGTTGGATGATGAAAGTTAGCCAATTGATTTTCTTTTCCCTGTACAAGCATTCCATCAAGGTCTGATCCATATAGTTGGCAATGTGCCTTCTTTCTTGTCTGGGCAGTAGAAACTTCTATATGAACTCGAAGAATAGCTTGTGTTCTGGCTTCATTTCACTCTTGTAGACAGGCCTGGGTTCAATCTCTTTCTCATTATCACTGAAGAACCTGGTGATCTTAATTTTTGAGGCCATCCCATCTAGACAAGGCCATTTTTGCCTTGTGTAGTCCTCATATCCCTCAGCTGGTATGTCTAGAATAACATCCAGTTCTTTAGCATCAAAGGAAACTTCAATTCCTTTGACCATTGATGTGACCCTGCCGTTCTTGACAATCGCATTCCCCATGAATTCTACCATCTCAGCTCTTGCCAGCCTGCCTTCCATACAAAGGACCATGTCCTTCCAGCCCTACACCTCTAGAGTTCCTAGCAAATACTGCATTCCAGTCTCATCTAGATCCTTCATCAGCTTACCCTTCAGAATTGTTCTTTTTCCAAACATGGTAACTCTGTCAGTCACCTCTCCTATTTTCTTCTCCTCCTCTCCACTCCAGTCTGCATCATCATCCTCTTTCTCAAGAATTTTTACTTTCTTTGGCTTGGACCTGGTCTTTTTGACGGTGCTTGGAGTTGCAGCGGACACAACAACTGACTTCTTTGAAGAAGACTTAGCCTGTTTGGGTTTTGGTGTCCTAACCACAACTGGAGCCAGCTGATCCTCTTGTTGGATCAGGTCCAATGTCTCTTTTTCTATAACAACAGCCTCAACAGTCTCTCCATCTTTTGCTTTTCCCTTTGTTTACCTCTTCTTCTTGCTCTCTTGCAGAGCCTTTTCCAATTTCTCTTCTTCATCTCTCACTGTGCTACGAGTAGCTCGTACTTTTGGAGCAGAAACACCAGCAGCTTCAGAAACTTTCCTCTTCTTGGAAGGAACTGGATGAGTTGCCTTCTTGGACTTTTGAGTCCTCCTTTTCTTGGGGTTATAGGACTCCCCTAATTTCTTCAGCCTTTCAGCCAATGTTTCCTCCCCAGCTGAACCAATTTCATCTGTGCCTTTCTTCAAACTTGCAAGACCTGCTGCAACCTCCTCAACTGTACTTCCCCCTAACTCTGTGACATTTTCTCCAACATTTTCAGGAATGGGACCATAGATAACTAGCGTGGTACCATCCCCCCCAGATCCCCTCTCAACTTCTTTTCCCTCTCTCTCAGAAATTCTTTCTTTTCTACCACCCCTCTGCCTACTTGGCACTTCAACATCAATAATAGACCCAACTAACACAAATCCTTTATCAGCAGAAACAACTTCAGAATTAATTTCAGGATAACCTTTCTCAGAGCTGGTTGAACCAGATGCGTCTTCCTCGTTGGATGATTTAAAAGATTCACTGGACGAATCTGTCTTAGAACCTTTGTCCGCTTCAATAAGATCCTCCAAGAATTATGCCCTAGTCCCAGAAGCAACAGTTTTTCGGGCAAGAACTTTGACTCTACGATTCTTTGGGGCAGGAGTAGGGTTTGGAATAGGTTCAGGAATGGGTGTATTTTCAGGGGTTGATGATATTTCTGGTGATTGAGAACTGTATACAGATGGAGAGTTAGATTCAGACTCAGAATTTCCTCCATCATAATCACGATTAGGTGATGAGGTAGAGGAAGAAGCAGGTGGTGGTGAAGACATGATTGTGTGTTGTTAGGAAGAAGAAGGCGAGTAAGTAGTTTTGGTTTGTAGAATAAGTTGAACTTGGTTCGACGTTTGCTTTATGATGAAAAGAGTAATGAAGACCCTTATATAAGATGTGGCTGGGGAGATTATAGCTGCAGAACATTTACTCAATTAGGAGTCTAATCGCCGAAGGACTGACATTGATTAGACATTAAAATTTCCCCTTAAAACTAGGCTACTTAAGTGAAGATGGGACTTATTGAAATTGGTTCAATTTGGGTAAGTACGAAGTATTTGAATTTGAACCAATTATGGAAAGAATCCTGCTCATGTATGACTGTAATGTAATTAATATACGGAGAAGAGAACGTACCTCGTCAGTCAGATGAATCAGCATGGATTAACCAGGTTCATCCTGTTAAAAATCTTTAAATTGCCTCAATTTACAAAGATAGATAAACATTATTAGTATCCAGGGAATCATATTAATACATGGAAAAAGAGTATGGCAATAAAGACATGATGCTGAGAAATTAATAATCTGATTAAGTACCCAATTAGAATTTTCTAGCCAACAAGAATAATTTTTTTTTCAAATAATTTTTTTCATTTTTGTTTTTCCAATTAGGTGATCTTAATCATCCCTAATTCAAGCCCGTTTCTCTCAAAATGCTCCCTACTTAGTACTTTGGTGAAGATATCTGCAATTTTCTTATCAGTAGCACACAATTCAATTGAGATCATTCCCTTTTCATAGTTGTCCCTAAGGAAGTGGAGTCTAACATCTATGTCGAACCGGGTTCTTCGTCATACTAATGGCACTAGTGTTATCACAGAAAATAGGAATGCATCCCACATGTTTACCAAAGTCCATGAGATGTTGCTTAATCCACAGCAACTGAGCACAGCAAGAGGCTGCAACCACATATTCAACCTCAGCAGTAGACAAAGCTACTGAATTTTGTTTCTTGGTGGCCCAAGACACAAGGCAAGAGCCCAAGAAGTGAGCCATGCCTGAAGTACTTTTCCTGTCAACCAGGACACCTGCATAATCAGCATCAACATATCCTTCAAGGTCAAAATTACTACCTTTAGGATACCAAAGGCACAAATCAGTGGTTCCTTTCAAATATCTCAAAATTCTATTCACTGTAGTGAGGTGAGACTCCTTTGGATTTGTCTGAAACCTGGCACATAATCCCACACTGAACATAATATCTAGTCTGCTGGTAGTGAGATATACTAGAGACCCAATCAGTCCTCTGTATACCTTTTGATCAACGGATGAACCAGGTTCATCCACATCCAATTTAGTAGCTGTGGCTATGAGAGTGTCTATTTCCTTTGAATCCTCCATCTTGAATTTCTTGAGGAGTTCTTTCACATACTTTTGTTGATGAATCATTGTTCCATGTGGGTTTTGCTTGATTTGTAAGCCTACGAAGAAGTTTATCTCACCCATCATACTCATTTCAAATTCACTCCCCATTAGTGTAGAAAATTCCTTGCTAAGCTTTTCAGTAGTTGCCCCGAATATGATATTATCAACATATATTTGCACATTCAGAAGATCCTTCCCCTTTTCCTTTAGGAACAAAGTACTGTCAATTTTGCCTCGTTTGTACCCATGTTCCAGCAGGAATTTTGACAATTGCTCATATCATGCTCTAGGTGCTTGTTTGAGACCATAAAGAGCCTTGTCAAGTTTATATCATGATCAGGTGACTCTTTGCTTTCAAACCTTGGAGGCTGTTTGACAAATACATCTTCCTTCAAATATCTATTGAGAAAGGCACTCTTAACATCCATCTAATGGAGAGTGAATTCCATATGTGCAGCAAATGCTATAAGAGGTCTGATTGCCTCCAATCTTGACACAGGAGCAAAGGTCTCATCATAGTCAATTCCTTCTTCTTGACTATACCCTTGAACAACTAGTCTTGCCTTATTTCTTGTAACAGTTCCATCCTCATCGAGCTTGTTCCTGAAGACCCACTTCGTGCCAATCACTGATCTGTCTAGTGACCTGGGTACCAAGTGCCATACTTGACTTCTTTCAAATTGATTCAGCTCCACTTGCATGGCATTTACCCAATCAACATATTGTAGGGCTTCACCAATGTTTGTTGGTTCGATTAAGGATAGGAAGGCATCAAACGTACACAAATTTTTCAGGGAAGCTCTTATTTTGATTCCGGATAACAAATCTGTTATGATGTTCTCAAGAGGGTGAGAACTCTGATATCTGTGTGGTTTGAGTACTAATATTTCACTTCTGGATAGTTCCATGTTGTTTTGTTGTTGTGGAACAGGATCAGGGCCCGAATTCACATGTTGAGTTCCCCTTGTCATGTTTCTTGGGGTAGTTGGACCTGGTCCATCACCTGTTCCATCTTCCATGGCTACTTCAGTGTGTTCACTGCTTCTCACCAGTCCAAGCTCCTCATCTTCTGGTTCTTGTCTCTCAGAAAGAGTGTTAGTTTCATCAAATATAACATGCACACTCTCCTCTACACACATAGTTCTTTTATTGTACACTTTATAGGCTTTACTATGTGATGAATATCCCAAGAATACTCCCTCATCACTTCTGGGATCAAATTTACCTAAGGAGTCTTTTCCATTATTGCGCACATAGCATTTACATCCGAAAGCCCTAAGATGGGATATGTTGGGCTTTCTTCCTTTGAGTAATTCATAGGGAGTCTTCTCTACCAGTGGCCTGGTCATACATCTATTGATTATATAGCAAGCAGTGTTTATTGCTTCTGCCCAGAAGTTGTGTGGTAGTTTCCTAGAAAGAAGCGTGGTTCTTGCCATGTCTTCAAGAGTTCTATTCTTTCTTTCCACAACCCCATTTTGCTGTGGGGTTCTAGGGGCAGAAAAGTTGTGATTGATACCATGTTCATCACAGAACTCAGCAAACTTAGCATTTTCAAATTCAGTACCATGGTCAGATCTTATTGATGCTAGTTGATGTCCTAACTGATTTTGAGTTTTCTTAACAAATGTGATAAACATATCAAATGCTTCATCCTTAGATGCCAGAAATAAGGTCCACGTGAACCTTGAGTAATCATCAACTAACACCATCACATATTTCTTACCACCTCTGCTCAGAGTTCTCATTGGACCACACAGATCCAGATGAACCAGTTCCAACGTCCTGGTGGTACTGACCATTTTCTTACTTTTGAATGAGGATCTTACCTGCTTCCCCCTTGCACAGGCCTCACTAACTTTTTCTTCCTTGAACTTAATGTTAGGGAGTCCCACCACTAAGTCCTTAGAGACTAATTTGTTAAGCTGATTTAGACTTGCATGTCCAAGTCGTTTGTGCCAAAGGAGGGGACCACTGTCCAGAACACTTAAGCAAGTGAGTTCATTTTCAGACAATGTGGACAAGTCAATGACATAGATATTATTCATTATCTTTCCCTGCAGAGGAATCTTGTTAGTAATCAAGTTAATCACAAAATATTTTGTGGAAGTGAAAGCAACCGGGTTGCCTCTGTCACACAATTGTGACACACTGATCAGGTTATATTTCAAGCCATCTATCAAGTACACATGTTCGATGGAACGTGTGTCATCCTTACCTACTTTCCCAACCCCTATAATTTCGCCTTTCTTTCCATTTCCAAAGGAGACATTTCCTCCTTTGAGGTTTTCAAGTGAAAGGAAATGTTCCTTGTTCTCCGTCATATGTTTTGAGCAGCCACTATCCAAAAACCAAATTTGGCCGCTTCCTCTCACTTGTACCTACTGTTGATACCCAATTTTTCCTCAAAATTATTTTAAACTTGCATATAAGGTTTCAAAATCACTCTTTGTAATAATGAATATTTTTCCTAACTTTTACACATTTTATTTGAATTATTCCCTATTTATTTACTGTATTCATATTTTTATAATTCATAAATTATGCTCTAAATAAATCTCAAAATATTTTCCAATTTTATATGTCATTTATAATCACTTTTTACTTATTAAATTTCAATTATTTCGTAAATTGGCCAATTGAGTACTATTTAATTTCAATTACAATCATTTTTGCAATTATGGCCTAATTAGTCATTGTATACCTTTAAAATTCGAAATTCATGTTTCTTACATTTTTTATATTGTTTAAATATTGTAATTTTACTTATTTTTAACTCAATTTCATCTTTTTAATTTATTAAGTATTTTATTAATTAATTACCTATTTTTCTATTGGGTATTTAATAACTAGCCTACCTTATTTAATACTAGCCACAATTGAACCCAATTACCCAACCCAAATTACCCAACCCAGATTTCAATCAAACTACCCAGCCCAACTAAATCCTACCCGGCCCAACCCCTAACCTAATCTGAGCCGTTGATCAAATATGATCAACGACCCAGATAAACCCATACCAAAAATATCATCTAACCTAACCCTCCCCCCACCGGTTCATTTTCTTTCACGACCTTTATTCTCTCATCTCTCTATCTCTCTCAGTTACTTTCTAGAAGTTTCCCCTCCGATGGGTCTGTTCCCCTCTCCGGCCGGTTCTCTCACCGGCATCCATGGCTCCTCACTACCTCTTGGTCATCTATTCACCTCTCACTCGCTCAACACCAACCTGGGTCCTTCAAGACGGGCCTGGAGCAGTCCGCTTGCCTCCGTTGAGACTCTTGCCACTTTCCGGCCAATCCCCGACTATTTGAGTAAGTTTACATGTTTTCCGGTCTAATCTATGCCGTCTTTGAGGATTTGCCTTCTTTTACGGGTTTTCACGAAACCCTAACCATCTGCGTTTTTGATTTTTTTTCTTAATGTATGCTTACATTCTTACATTATTATGATATTTTCCCATGATTTTCTCCGGAAAAACCTTTTCTTTTAGTGATTTCAACACTAGGGTTCTTAACCCTGTCTTTAAAATGATTTCTTCTTGGTTTTAGTTATCTGTATCATGTTTAAGTAATTATTTCGTGATTTATTGTTGTTCGAACTGCTATTGATGAAACCCTAATACTCTATCGATCTTTGTTATGTGTGTGCTCGTTTGTTCTTGTTCGATTCAGTGCTATAATTTCTAATCCTCCAGCTGTTCTATGAACATCTCTTATATTTATCAGTACTGTTGTTTAAATACTTATTGAGTTCAACCATTTACCTCACTGATTATTTTACTTGCTGAATTTATACTGATTTCTCGTGATATTTTCCTAAAATAACATAATTCTGCCTTTTCCTTTTATAATGCTGCACCAATTTCGAATTCATGTTATATCTATGTGATACTTTCCTTGTTTATTACTGATTCTCTGTGATTTTCAAGCGTATTTCTTTGAACCTATTTTTAGAATTTAAAATTGGTACACTGCCCTATTTTTATGTTATTACAGACTTCCTTAATTGCATGTAGTAAAATCAGTTTTACAATGATTCCTTTTCCTTATTTAGCTTTGATTGTGTCCGTTTGAACTTGATTCCTTAATTAAGGGAGTCCATATCCCTAATTGATACTAATTGGACACTATTCCCATACTTGTGTTAAGCCATTATTCCTTGTCTTATTTGTTTACTCGTTTTCAGCATTATAAGTACTCCCTTCTCCTTTGCATAACGAACATACTAACATTGGGCAGTCCAACATTTGCTCAATTCTCTATACTACTCTCTTGTGTTTTGCTTCTCTTGGCTCTCTCTCTTGTCTCTATCGTTACTCTTTGCTGCTTACTATTAGCCGGCTGCTAAGCCAAGGCTAATACTGTGCTATTTGCTGTTCTTTACTTGCATCACTAGTATGTCCTAGTTAATATTATTGCATTCCAAACAATATTCTTCAATTTTTGCAAGGTTCCTGCTATTTCTTTTTTGCTTCTATTTGTGGCTCTACTGCTTATCCTGTCACTAGCATATCTAATCCCTTATATGATCTCTCTTCTTCTTCTAGTTTAATTTAATCATGTGTTGTTTTCTGTAGATTATCATGTCCTATACTGTCGTTGTTCTCCATTCCTCCTATCTGCTTATTATCTCCTATATGATTGTGTAGCACCTGTGTACTATTTGGTATCTCTATGAGTTGAATCTGTACCTAAATTTATTACAAGCTATCACCCTTATTTGTCCCCTGAACCCCTTTCCCTGTTTGTGATTGTTCCTTGGTATCCTACTGAGTTAGGACTCTCTGCTGTTTTAACATTAGTCCTTATGTGTTTTCCTGAAACTATATGACTTCAAAACTTCTTTTCAAACTTAAAACTCCTTTTCAAAAAGCACTTTCACAATTCCTAGACCTTTAGGTTCCACCCCCTCAGTGTGTGCATCGCTTAGGGACCATGAGTTCCCTCTGAACCTTGAGACACTGAGGTAAGGGTACTCTACACTGCACTTGTTTGACCATGGGCATCTGCTGGGTGCTGGTATTGGCCAGGGCCCTTATAAGGACCTTTGGGAGCTTTGCCGCACCCAGGCCGTGTAAGGCTATGAGGTTCAACAGGGGTGAGGCTGGAAGGTTAGGCCTGTTTGAAGGCTCTTTATAGAATAACTTCTTATTTTTTTCTTTCAATTATTGTAATTCATTTATTCTTGGTTTGTAATAATTTATAAATAAATAATTGGGGCTGGATAGTTAATATGGGAGGGGACTATGCATGCTTAGTCTAGTAAGCGGTAGAAAACATGCTTATAGGGTTTTTTCTTACTTATGTGTGCAATAGATAACCTGTGTAGGACACGCATCTCATGCATTAGAAATCCTGCTTAGGTTCTTTTATTTTTCAGCATGTCTACTTCACTCATTTTGCAAGCCATGATCACAGTTAATAATTATATCAAGTAATAATAAACTGTTATAAGGTTTCACTGCATTTTCATGATCATAACATCTAGAAATCATGTCTTCGAGGTATTCCTATGTGCATTAGATATCCTGCCTGTAGGATTTTTATTTGTCAGAACTTGAACGCTTAGTTAACTTGTCTCTAATATAATAACCTCACTATAATATGGTCAAAACGTTTCTGCAAATGTATCATCACTTATGTCTTTTAAAACAGAGTCAAAGTAAGCATGTTCATCTTTAGGCAAATATACGACACCTAGGCAAACTTTAGGCCTAATGCGTAATTAAATCAGATAAACTATGTTGGGTTAATCTGCCTTTTTTGGAATTTCCCAAACTCTGATTCTGCTTTCTTGGAATCCACTCTATTTTTTTACTAAACTCCTATGCTGCTTTTAAACCAATTTTGAAATTGTGCGCTTTCTTACTTCTCATTACTGACTTCAGGATTTCTGATTCCTATCCTATCTTCAAATTGTTAAGTTTTTTTTTTCCAGAGTTACTTCATTATATAAAGTTGTTCTATTTCTGAATACTTGCTAAACCATTTTCTAAAAACGATGTGATAAAGTCCTATGAACTACTGGATTTTTATACTCACTTTTTTTATCATTGAATTTCAAATAAACGCACTCCTGTGCAATTTACTGATTTTTCTAAAAGTTATTCTTCTCTTTTGTTTGAAAGCTTTAAACTGCTACGCACTCTTAATTCTTACTGTTGTCTCTAAACTATTGTATTTCTGAAAATAAATCATCCTTTTGAATTGCTCAGTCTTAACCGAACCCTTTGCTTTTCACTACTAAGTTTTTTTTTAAACATATCCTTTTACTAAACTATTGAAACCTACTGATTTTCAAATGTTTACGTTATTCTAAACCTTTAAAGATTTTCATACTTGTCTTAAATCCCCTCATACGTGAGCCTTATTTGTTACTTGCTTGTCATCCAAATTCACAAAGCTCATTGTCTGGGACCCACAGTTGTGGATCCTGAGGGGTGCCTAACACCTTCCCCTTGGGATAATATCAAGCCCTTACCCATTCTCTGGTAATGCAAACTAGTCTATGAGTTATCAACTCTAGGTGCCCTAACGCACTGTTAAATCGTTAGGTGGCGACTCTTCCTTTTCCTTTAAAGGAGTTGTCCATAATGTCTTAACCCGATCTCTCCGTACCTAACCCGTGCGATAGAAAAAAGGGGCGCGACAGCATGGCGACTCTGCTGCGGAGTTTCCCTAGGCTTATACCATTGCAATTTGCTTTGTGAGTTTGGACTTTTAATTGTCATTTAAATGCTTACACCTCTTCCTATTCCCCGTTATATGCCGTTAATTGTTTAAATTTCGCAAATATTTATTTCACTTGAACAAAACTAATGTATCTTCATGTTTTCTTTATAACCGCTTTCCATTGTAACTGCTGTATTTCCTTTCTTTACTGCTTTTCTCAATGTGAAAATACATGCCTATCTGTTTTAATGCTTATTATTGCATATCATGCTCCGCATTCATATTCCACTCGTGCCAAACAAATCCTATAGCAACGCTTACAATGAGTGGTTGTGCTATTCCAATATTACTACCCCCTAAATTTGGAAAGGCGTATTTGCGGTGAAACTAGTCGATCAGTGGTGCAGTCGACAGTTTCGTGCCTTCCCCCTTGAGTTGTCCGCTCAAGGGTACCAGTCTAAAACCCCAATAGAAACCTTACTCTGTTGTATGTTGCATGCATCATGGTCAAACCTAGCCAAGCTAACGTGTTATCCACACAATAGCTTTTAAGATAGCCTTGTCCAAAGTCCATTGGGTTTTCCTGGAACCCAAAAGGACGCCTTCACGTTCTATGCATTTATTTGGATAACTTAAATGCATTGCTAATTATTGATATTAAATAGTCGAGTCTGGTGGGGGTAAGGGCCTAACCTTGTTTGTTCGCAGGAAACGAGGCACGAAGTCCCCAGACTTAGCATGATCTAAAATATGACAAGAGGGCCAAGCTTGGAGAAGGTCCTTCTGGGACCCAATTAGATAGGATTTTCTTTTCCGCTTTACCAATGTAATAAGGCCGATGGCCATTAGTGATTTTATTTCTTGCTTATTATTTTTGTATTGTTTTTGGATTCGTCCATTTTTACATCAATAAAATGAGGCATTTAGCATTTCAAGTTCACCAAATTAATTTGTCGCTAGGCCTACCTCGGGCACAAAGAGGTTCCCCAACTTAGGATGCGTTTTACATTTTCGCATTACGTGTTTAAATTACTGAAATATTCTTTATAATCCTCATTGACTTTTTACCTTTTTGTTTTTGTTTCTTTTTATTATTCCTCTCCCCAAAGGTTGGTTCATGCACTCTAGCATTATATCTCAAGAATTGGTCCGCCAGGACAACCAAAGCCCCCCGAGCCTCGGGGTAGCAAGGCTAACAAAACAAACATTATTTACAGAATTTCCTTCCTTTTCGCATTTTTAATTTCTGCAAGAAAGAGCTCTTATGTTCAAACAATTACTCAATTTATCAAAGCGTTTCCAATTTATTTATAAATCTTACATTTACTTATATTTACTTGCTACTATTTCCCTCCCCATTACTTTATTTACACAACATTACTATTACTTATCTTGATGAACCGACGACTGTGGCTTGCAACGAGGCAACGCAACAAATGGATTCCGAGTCAGACGAGGATGATATATCTAAGGATATTATTAAAGAAGTCGAGAACTTTGAGAATAGACCTAAGTCTAAATTGGATGAGACAGAGGTCATGGACCTGGGAAACACGGAGAATGTCAAAGAAACACGCATCAGCATTCATCTATCGCCGTCAGAAAATGAGGAATATATAGAATTTCTAAGGGAGTATGAGGACATATTCGCCTGGTCATATGATGACATGACTGGCCTCAGTACATCTATTGTGGCCCACAAGCTGCCAACCAATCCAACATGCCCACCAGTGAAGCAAAAGCTCAGGAAGTTCAAACCAGACATGAGCTTGAAAATCAAAGAAGAGGTCACCAAACAGATCAACGCCAGAGTTCTCTGGGTGGTCGAATATCCTACATGGTTAGCCAACATTGTGCCTATACCAAAGAAATATGGGAAGGTCAGAGTCTGCGTCGACTACCGGGATCTCAACCGGGCCAGTCCAAAAGATGACTTTCCCCTGCCGAATATACACATCTTAATTGATAACTGTGCCAAGCACGAGCTGCAGTCTTTTGTGGATTGTTTTGCGGGTTACCATCAGATTTGGATGGACGAGGAAGATGCTGAGAAAACGACATTCATTACTCCATGGGGGGTGTATTTCTACAAGATAATGCCATTCGGTCTGAAGAATGCAGGGGCCACTTACATGAGAGCCATGACTACTATATTCCATGATATGATTCACAAGGAGATCGAGGTATATGTAGACGACTTCATCATAAAATCAAAGAAAGCTGCTGATCACATGGAAGATTTGAGAAAGTTCTTTAACAGGCTAAGAAAATACAATCTAAAGCTAACCCTGCGAAGTGTGCATTCGGGTTTCCTGCTGGGAAGCTGCTAGGGTTCATTGTCAGTCGTCGAGGAATAGAGCTAGATCCATCAAAAGTCAAAGCCATCCAAGAATTGCCACCATCAAAGAACAAAAAGGATGTTATGAGCTTCCTGGGATGGCTCAATTATATCAGCCGATTAATAGCCTAGTCTACCGTCATTTGTGAACCAATCTTCAAAATGCTGAGAAAGGATGCTGCAACTAAATGGACTGAGGATTGTCAAAAAGCCTTCGACAGGATCAAGGAATATCTCTCAACACCACTAGTCTTGGTACCCCCAGAGCCGGGTAAACCTCTGTTACTCTACTTGGCTGTATTAGACGGAGCTTTCGGTTGCGTTCTCGGGCAACATGATGAAACAGGAAGAAAGGAGCAAGCAATTTACTATCTCAGCAAGAAGTTCACCCCATATGAGGCCCGATATTCTCTATTAAAACATACCTGTTATGCTTTGACTTGGGTCGCACAGAAGCTGAGGCATTATTTCTGTGCCTACACAACGTACCTCATATCAAGGATGGATCCGCTCAAGTACATCTTTCAGAAACCTATGCCCACTGGAAAGCTGGCTAAATGGCAGATTCTATTAAGTGAGTTCGACATCATTTACGTAACTCAGAAGGTAGTCAAGGGACAAGCATTAGACGATCATCTTGCTGAGAATCCCGTGGATGGAGAATACGAACCTCTAAAAATGTATTTCCCTGATGAAGAGGTATCATTCGTAGGAGAGGACATTGTAGAATCCTACGACGGTTGGAGGATGTTCTTTGATGGGGCCGCAAACTTCAAAGGCATGGGTATTGGAGCAGTCCTAATTTCAGAAACCGGTCAACACTACCCGGTATCCACCAAACTCAGGATCCCCTGCACTAACAACATGGCTGAATATGAGGCCTGCATCCTTGGTCTTAACTTGGCCATCGACCTGAATGTTCAGGAATTATTAGTAATTGGTGACTCGGACTTATTGATACACCAAGTTCAAGGAGAATGGGTGACCAAAATTCCAAGATACTACCATACCTACATCGTGTGCAGGAATTGAGAAGGAGGTTCACAAAGATTGAGTTTCGGCATGTTCCCAGAATCCAGAATGAGTTTGCCGACGCACTGGCCACCTTGTCATCCATGATCCAGCATCCAGATAAGAATTTCATTGATCCTATCCTGGTAGGAATTCACACTCAGCCAGCTTACTGTGCACACGTTGAAGAAGAAGCAGATGGAAAGCCTTGGTTTCATGATATTAAGGAGTACTTGGCAGAGGGAGAGTACCCAGAACTTGCAAGCGCCACTCAGAAGCGCACTCTTTGAAGGTTATCAAACAACTTCTTTCACAGTGGAGGAATACTGTACAGGAGGACTCCCGATCTGGGTTTGCTAAGATGTCTCGAAGCAAAGGAAGCGACGGAGCTGTTGGAGGAAATACATGTTGGTACGTGCGGTCCTCATATGAACGAGTTTGTTCTAGCAAAGAAGATTCTTCGGGCTGGTTATTTCTGGATGACCATGGAAACAGACTGCATCCAGTATGTCCGCAAATTCCATCGGTGTCAAATACATGGGGATATGATGAAGGTACCTCCCAACGAGCTTAATGTAACAAGCTCACCCTGGCCGTTCGTCGCTTGGGGCATGGATGTTATTGGACCAATCGATCCTGCTGCCTCCAACGGACACATGTTCATTCTGGTTGCTATTGACTATTTCACCAAATGGGTCGAAGCCGCATCCTACAAAGCAGTTACTAAGAAATTGGTAGCCGATTTTGTCCGCAACCGCGTTGTTTGTCGGTTTGGAGTTCCAGAGTCAATCATCACCGATAATGGTTCCAATCTCAACAGTGATTTGATGAAAGTAATGTGTGAAACCTTCAAGATCAAGCACAAGGATTCTACAGCATACAGACCTCAAATGAACGGAGCCGTCGAGGCTGACAACAAGAACATCAAGAAGATACTAAGAAAGATGATAGAAAAACACAAGAAATGGCATGAGAAGTTATCATTCGCTCTGTTGGGGTATCGCACCACGGTTCGCACATCAACCGAGGCAACTCCTTACAAGTTGGTATACGACACAGAAGCCGTCATTCCTACTGAAGTTGAAATTCCATCCCTGAGAATTATACAAGAAGCTGAACTCAGCGATGCATAATGGGTAAGAAACCATTATGAGCAGTTGGCCCTCATAGACGGAAAAAGAATGAACGCAGTTTGTCATGGTCAGCTATATCAGAACAGAATGACCAGAGCCTTCAACAAGAAAGTCAAACTAAGGCGATTCACACCGGGGTAGCTGGTGTTAAAGAAAATCTTTCCTCACCAAGACGAAGCAAAAGGGAAATTATCGCCTAATTGGCAAGGCCCTTACATGGTTCACCGAGTGCTAACAGGAGGGGCACTCATACTGGCAGAAATAGATGGGGAAATTTGGCCTAAACCAATCAACTCAGACGCAGTCAAGCGCTACTATGCGTAACCCTTTATGCTTCCTATCAATGTTGTAAAATGAACTACGCCTGACCTGATTCCCGTTTAAGAGGGGATACGTAGGCAGCCCTGTGGGTTCGGTCACATTCTGATAAAAATTTCATTTTTCCCCACGAATAGAAACTGGGGCAGAATTTTGAGGAGGGACCTCAAAATTCTGAAGAAAGTTCAGCCGAGCACCGCACCAGTAACAGCCAGAAGTTTTCACCCATCAAACTGGGGCAAGGGTTGAGAAGGAACTCTCAAATCTCCGTCATAATGGAGGTTGAAATGTCTTGAACCACGTCACGGTCGTCGGTTCATCCAAAGGAAACTATGCTTTCTATATATCATATCATATTTTACAAAATCATGCATATTTATTTTTTCTCAAAAAGCAGTTTGTTTTAGCAACGCTACCCCCGCGGTACAAACAAAGTCATCGTCATCAAGCATGCATACCGGATCAAGCCAGTAGGGGATACGAACTAACCTTCCCCTTTACAAAACTCACGATTTTTCTTTAAATGCAGGCATAAAGACGGCGAAAGCCCAAAATATCTTTTTATCTTCGCAAGACATCTCAAGACATTCTCAAACACGTCCCGCATTGCCAACATTTACTATCACCGCAAGAAGCTCTGTATTCGCAACAATCATATCGCCATAATTTATCATCAACTAAGAACTCTTACTGTCATTTTATCTTCCCACACTCGCATCATTGCATAAGTCTACCTTTATGCCTTCCGAGACTAAGCACTGTCTCCCTGCATTTTATTTCTTGCATTTGCATAAGGCTACCTTTATGCCTTCCGAGACTAAGCTCTGTCTCCATCTGCATGAGGTTAAGCTCTACCTCCATTTGCATAAGGCTACCATTCTACCTTCCGAGACTAAGCACTGTCTCCCTGCATTTTATTTCGTGCACTGCATAAGGCTAGTATTCTGCCTTCCGAGACTAAGCTCTGTCTCTATCTTGCATGGGGTTAAGCTCTACCTCCATCTGCATTCGCATTTGCATAAGGCTACCATTCTGCCTTCCGAGACTAAGCTCTGTCTCTATCTTGCATGGGGTTAAGCTCTACCTCCATCTGCATTCGCATTTGCATAAGGCTACCATTCTGCCTTCCGAGACTAAGAAATGTCTCCCTGCATTCTCTACCTCCATCTGTATAAGGCTACTTTTCTGCCTTCCGAGACTAAGCACTGTCTCCCTACATTCTCTTTACTCCTTGCATAAGGCTATCATTCTTCCTTACGAGGTTCTACGCTACCTCTGTCCGCATTTTACTTCACTGCACAGTTCCTATCATTTTCAGAACAATTACCTGTCACAACGATATTTATCTACGCTTTCTTTCGGGCTAAGCTCTGCCCCGCTTTCCTTTTTGCAAATCGCTAGACTAAGCTCTGTCTTGTCAGCATCATACTATTGCATTCTTCATGGGCTAAAATATCGCCAACTTGTCCAAAGGCGTCATCGTTCAGAGGCACCATCTTTATGGCCCGAGAACATCACTTCATAGCCTGAAGATCTCTTATATCCAACTTGCATATCATTATTCAAAGGCATCAGGGTTCGAAGGCACCATCCTCATGGCCCAAGAACATCATTTCATAGCCTGCGAATCCCGCACCAAGCGATTCATGGCCCAGGACATCATGGTCTAAGGACATCATCTTAATTGTCCGAAGACAACATTCATAGTCCAACGGGAACTTGCATCATGTTTATATTATGCAATGTACATTCATTCTTTATTTGCAGGTAACCCGGCCGGAACAACCAACCAGGTAGGAGCATACCGCTCCAGTTTTTCGTCACAACCCCGAAAGATCTTCGTATTCTTACCCCACCATGCACCTTGTGTCCGTTCTTGTAAAACATCATCGGTATATTTCGCCGATGACCCCGAAACTGCAGGCGGCCTGATTCCTGTAAAACCAGGGATATGTAGGCAGCTCAGAAACCAGGGTGCGGCCGAATTCTATCCCGCAGCTTCATCTCAGGTCAACATTGGCCATCATATCTTTACCCGACAACTCTTTCATCCTTCCCGGGTACAGAGGGGCAGTTGTTGATACCCAATTTTTCCTCAAAATTATTTTAAACTTGCATATAAGCTTTCAAAATCACTCTTTGTAATAATGAATATTTTTCCTAACTTTTACACATTTTATTTGAATTATTCCCTATTTATTTACTGTTTTCATATTTTTATAATTCATAAATTATGCTCTAAATAAATCTCAAAATATTTTCCAATTTGGTATGTCATTTATAATCACTTTTTACTTATTAAATTTCAATTATTTCGTAAATCGGCCAATTGAGTACTATTTAATTTCAATTACAATCATTTTTGCAATTATGGCCTAATTAGTCATTGTGTAACTTTAAAATTCGAAATTCATGTTTCTTACATTTTTTATATTGTTTAAATATTGTAATTTTACTTATTTTTAACTCAATTTCATCTTTTTAATTTATTAATTAATTACCTATTTTTCTATTGGGTATTTAATAACTAGCCTACCTTATTTAAAACTAGCCACAATTGAACCCAATTACCCAACCCAAATTACCCAACCCAGATTTCAATCAAACTACCCAGCCCAACTAAATCCAACCCGGCCCAAACCCTAACCTAATCTGAGCCGTTGATCAAATATGATCAACGACCTAGATCAACCCAACCCTCCCCCCACCGGTTCATTTTCCTTCGCGACCTTTCTTCTCTCATCTCTCTATCTCTCTCAGTTACTCTCTAGAAGTTTCCCCTCCGATGGGTCTGTTACCCTCTCCGGTCGGTTCTCTCACCGGCATCCATGGCTCCTCACTACCTCTTGGTCATCTATTCACCTCTCACTCGCTCAACACCAACCTGGGTCCTTCAAGACGGGCCTGGAGCAGTCCGCTTGCCTCCGTTGAGCCTCTTGCCACTTTCCGGCCAATCCCCAGCTATTTGAGTAAGTTTACATGTTTTTCGGTCTAATCTATGCCGTCTCTTAGGATTTGCCCTCTTTTACGGGTTTTCACGAAACCCTAACCATCTGCGTTTTTGATTTTTTCTTCTTAATGTCTGCTTACATTCTTACATTATTATGATATCTTCCCATGATTTTCTCCGGAAAAACCTTTTCTTTTAGTGATTTCAACACTAGGGTTCTTAACCCTGTCTTTAAAATTATTTCTTCTTGGTTTTAGTTATCTGTATCACGTTTAAGTAATTATTTCGTGATTTATTATTGTTCGAACTGCTATTGATGAAACCCTAATACTCTATCGATCTTTATTATGTGTGTGCTCGTTTGTTCTTGTTCGATTCAGTGCTATAATTTCTAATCCTCTTGCTGTTCTATGAACATCTCTTATATTTATCAGTACTGTTGTTTAAATACTTATTGAGTTCAACCATTTACCTCACTGATTATTTTACTTGCTGATTTTATACTGATTTCTCGTGATATTTTCCTTAAATAACACAATTGTTGTCACGACCCAAAATCTTAATCCGGGTCGTGATGGCGCCCAACGAAGGGGTTAGGCAAGGCAACACAAATTACACTGAGTGTTACCCCTCCCATCTAATTAAACAAGTCAACATTTATAAATTTTAAACGGTTAAACATGATGATATCTTGACATGGAAATAAAGCATATGCATGCCTGTACAACCCAAACCCAAAATATACATACACTACGCGTGTGTGCCAGGAAATAGTGTCACGAGTGTCATGGGCAACTACTGAATATACAATGACCACAATATATACAGAGTCTCAATCTGAATGAAATGGACAAAGAATATAACAAAAGAACTCCAGGGTGCTGCTAGGAAGTCGCTGGGAAAGCAGCTCACCGTGAAGTATGACCACGCTATCAATATCTAGCACCGGCCTGATAATCAGACGTACCAGCCTCCGGACCTGTACAGTCAAGTACAGAAAAGAAAAGAAAGTGCAACATGAGTACATATTAAATAAATATGTACCGAGTGAGTATCCCGCCTAAACTCGAAGAAGTAGTGACGAGAGGTCCACTCGATACTCACTAAGGTCCAGCAGTAATAACATATGATAGAATATAATGAAATACAGTAGGCATGTCAGGGAAATAAGCAACAGGTATATATATCAAAAGCAGAAATCCAAACAATTGCTGAGCTAAACAATAAAGCACTTTCAAAGATAAGACCACCGAACGAAACAATAATCACACATTCTTAGATCCGCCATGGCGTATAGCCCGTTCCCATAAGGTACCTTCTAAACTCGCCGTGGCGTACGGCCCGATCCCATATGTATCTCAAGTATTTCTCAACACTGCCGTGGCGTACGGACCGATACCATATATATTCAATTACTTTCAACACTGCCGTGGCGTACGACCTGATCCCATATATTTCACAATTTCTTTTCAACTCTGCCGTGGCGCACGACCCGATCCCATATAGACATAATCACTCTCAAACCTGTCGTGGCGTACAGCCCGATCCCAATATCTTACAATACTTACTTTCCATAACAAATTCCTTGCCATTCAACACTTTTTCCATAAAGCCTCAGAGGAATAACACTATGCAAAACATAACTTCATAGTACATATGGCGTCACAATGAATCATATAAAGCATTACAAGGAAAACATATCAGGCATCGAGAAAAGCAAATAAGGCATTACGAGAAAGCATACAAGGCATGATGTGGGCCTAACTACCCGGACATAACAATAATTGTCGCTACGTACGGACTCTCGTCACGTGGCGCGTATGTATCCCCCAAACAATTTACACATAGCATATACATCACCTATGGGGACAATTCCCTCTTACAAGGTTAGAAAGGAGACTCACCTCGTGTCGAATCTACCCCTCGAAGTACAAATGCGCCCAAAACTCCGAACTCTACACCCGAGGACTCGCAACTAGCCAAAAAGTATATAATAACATCAATGCATGCACAATGCGGGAAATTACCCTAGTTATTTACTAAAATCGCTATTCTTGAAGAATTTCCAAATTCCAACCCCGGTCCCGCATGATCAAATTCCGAAAATTCTCGAAGGGATCACTCACCCATAGCCTAAGGATCATTAATGTTTGATTTCTACTTGAATTCATGGCCTAAAATGGAAAATCACAAAGTCCTCAAGAATCCTAAAATTCTTACCTAATTCCATGATTTTTGATAATTTAGTAGGGAATTTAACTAGGAATTAATGTTTGAAACTAGCGTTAAATAGGGAATTTACTTACCTCAAGTACCAGGTTGAAGGCCCTCTTGGAAGCTCTCAAATAACACAAGGAAGAAGATGGAAATGGAAAGAATAACTTAAATCCCGTATATAAACTACCCTTCCCAGATGTCCCTTCATCGCGAATGTGACAGGGGCATCGCGTCCGCGAAGGCCAATGGCCCAGGCCTCAGGAGGCCCTTCTATGCGAACGCGGAGGCTAGCTAAGATAGACCTTCGCGAACACGGTTGGACGGGTGCGAACGCGAACACAAATGGTAGCTGGGCCGGCCCAATTGGCTGGACCCTATGCGAACGCGACGGAGGGCCCGCGAACGCTGCTGGAGGGGTGCGAACGCGAAGGCCAGGGGGCCCAACCCATCGCGAACGCGGGCTGGGCAACGCGAATGCGTAGAGCATTCGTAGCCCCTGCCCAATTCCTTCTTCACGAACGCGGCCACCCTCCTGCGAACGTGAAGAAGGAAACCAGATACAGAAAATTCCGGTTTTTCCAACTTATCTCCCAGGGGTCCAAAACTCACCCGAGCCCCTCGGGACCCCACCCAAAAGCACCGAAAAGTCTGTATTCATGATACGGACTCGCTCGAACTTCCGGAACGAGGAAAACAACAATGAAACTCAGAATTTGACCCCAAAACCAAATTGAATCAACACTTTGAACTTAGAGTTCTAGAATTCATTTCAATGCGCCGAACCGGCCTATGCTACTCGGAATGACTTCAAATTTTGCAGACAAGTCATAAATGACATAACAGAACTGTTTCCGGTCTCGGAATTCCATTCGGACTTTGGTAACATAAAATCACATTTCAAGCCAAATTTCAAGTTCTATGAAAATCCTCAAAACTTCATTAGCTCTAATTTTCCGATTTTGATCTGAAACCCATCAAATCAAGTTCGTTTCTTACCAAATTTCACAGATAACTTAAATAACATATATTGAACTTACTTCAGGCTCCGAAACCATAATACGGGCCCAGCAACACAAGTTTCACATCAAGGTTCATTTTCATAAGCCTTTAATATTTTCATAAAATAATTTTCTTTAAAAATTCATTTCTCGGACTTGGGTCCTCGGAATTCGATTCCGGACCTACGCCCAAGTCCCATATTTTCCTACGGACCTTCCGGGACAGTCGAATCACGGATCCAGGTCTGTTTTACCAAAAATGTTCACCAAATTCAACTTTATTCAATTAATTATCATAAATACAACTCTTAATCAAGTTTTCACATAAAGGCTTCCCGGCTATGCGCCCGGGCTGAGCACACATATCGAGGTGAGATCAACGGAGGCTTTCAGAACCTCAGAACACAGTAAAAATTAGATTCACATAAGATGACCCCTTTTTGGGTCATCACAATCTCCCCCTCTAAAACAAACATTCGTCCTCGAATGGACGTAGAATCGTACCTGAAGTGCCGAATAACTGTGGATACGTGCTCCGCATGTCCTCCTCGGACTCCCAAGTCGCCTCATCGACTGGTTGGGCCCTCCACTGGACCTTTACGGCAGAAATTCTCTTAGACCTCAACTGGCGGTCCTGCCTATCAATAATAGCAACTGGCTCCTCCTCGAAGCCCAACTTCTCACGTGAGAGAAATCGGAATGATATCTTCGGAGCTTGGATACATGAAATACCGGATGAACTCTCGATAAGGAGGGAGGTAAAGCGAGCTCATAAGCAACCTCCCTGACTCGCCTCAACACCTCGAAAGGGCCTATAAACCTGGGGCTCAGCTTGCCCTTCTTCTTGAATCTCATAACGCCCTTCATCGGTGAAATCTTCAACATAACCTTATCTCCCTCCATAAATGCCACATCACGCGCCCGCTGATTCGCATAGCTCTTCTGCCTAGACTGTGCTGTACGGAGCCTTTCCTGAATAATCTTCACCTTTTCCAAGGCATCTCTCACCAGATCTGTACCATATAGCTTGGCCTCGTCAGTCTCAAAACACCCAATCAGAGAACGACATTGACGACCATATAAAGCCTCGAATGGAGCCATCTCGATGCTAGACTGATAACTGTTATTGTATGCAAACTCCGCCAAAGGCAAGAACTGGTCCCATTGACCGCCAAAGTCAATCACACAAGCCTTGAGCATATCCTCCAAAATCTGAACTGTACGCTCCGACTGACCATCAGTCTGAGGGTGAAATGCTGAGCTGAGATCTATCTGAGTGCCCATTTCACTGTGCAATGCTCTCCAGAAGTGCGAGGTGAACTGAGGACCTCAATCTGATATAATGGACACCGGCACACCGTGCAACCGGACTATCTCCCGAACGTAAATCTGGGCCAGCCTCTCTATAGTATAAGTAGTAGCCACAGGAATGAAATGTGCCGATTTGGTCAGTCTATCCACAATGACCCAAACCGCGTCAACCTTCCGCAAAGTCCGAGGCAACCCAACCACAAAGTCCATGGTGATGCGCTCCCATTCCCACTCAGGAATGGGCATCTGCTGAAATAGGCCGCATGGACTCTGGTGCTCGTACTTGACATGCTAACAACTGAGACACCTAGCCACATAGTGCACTATATCTTTCTTCATCCTCCTCCACCAGTAGTGCTACTTCAAATCACGGTACATCTTCGTCGCACCCGGATGAACAGAATATCGAGAACTGTGGGCCTCTTCTAAGATTCTCTTCCACAAGCCATCAATATTAGGGACACATAAATGGCCCTGGAGCCTCAAGACACCATCCTCGCCTAAAGTAACCTCCTTGGACCTGCCTTGGACCACTGCATCTCGAAGCTCTGCAAGGCATGGATCATCAAACTGTCGAGCCTTAATCTCCCCCAACAATGAAGATTGAGAAACTACATGAGCCAAAACTCGACGAGGCTCTGAAAGGTCCAATCTCACAAGGCGATTGGCCAATGTCTGAATGTCCAAGGTTAAAGGTCTCTCCTCAGCTGCAATGTAGGCCAAGCAACCCATACTCGCTGCCCTCCTGCTCAAAGCATCTGCTACTACATTCGCTTTGCCCGGGTGATACAAAATAGTGAGATCATAATATTTTAACAAATCAAGCCATCTCCGCTGCCTCAAGTTAGGTCCCTCTTCTTAAGCAAGTACTGCAGGCTGCGGTGGTCAATATAGACCTCACAAGATACACCATATAGATAATGCCGCCATATCTTCAAAGCATGAACAATCGCCGCCAACTCCAAATCGTGCACAGGGTAATTCTTTTCATGAACCTTCAACTGTCGCGAAGCATAAGCAATAACCCTGCCATCCTGCATCAGCACACACCCCAACCCGACACGTGAAGCGTCGCAATACCAGTATATACCCCAGGACCGGAAGGCAATAACAGAACTGGTGCTGAGGTCAAAGCTGACTTGAGCTTCTGAAAGCTCGCCTCACACTCGTCGGACCACCAAAACGGGGCATTCTTCTGAGTCAATCTGGTCAGTGGGGCTGCAATAGAGGAGAACCCCTCCACGAATCGGTGATAATAGCCTGCTAGGCCCAAGAAACTCCTGATCTCTGTAGCTGAAGTAGGACGTGGCCAACTCTGAACTGCCTCAATTTTCTGAGGATCAACCTTGATACCTTCTCCGGATACCACATGCCCCAAAAATGCCACGGAATCTAACTAGAACTCGCACTTGGAGAACTTAGCATACAGATTCTGCTCCCGCAAGGTCTGGATCACAACTCTCAAGTGCTGCTCATGCTCACCCAGGCTCCGCGAATAAATCAAGATGTCATCAATGAAGACGATGACGAAGGAATCAATATACGGCCTGAATACCCTATTCATCAAGTCCATAAATTCTGCTGGGGCATTAGTTAAACCAAAGGACATCACCAGGAACTCATAATGTCCATATCTGGTACGAAATGCAGTCTTCGGAACATCTGAAGCCCGAATCCTAAGCTGATGATAACACGATCTCAAGTCAACCTTGGAAAACACTCGAGCACCCTGTAACTGATCACACAAATCATCGATGCACGACATAGGATACTTATTCTTGATGGTCACTTTATTTAGCTGGCGATTGTCAATGCAGATCCGTATAGACCCATCCTTATTTTTCAGAAATAAGACTGGGGCACCCCACGGCGACACACTCGGCCTGATGAACCCCTTGGCCAACAACTTCTCAAGCTACTCCTTCAACTCCTTTAGCTCCTTAGGAGCCATACGATAAGGGGGAATGGAAATAGGCTGAGTAACTAGTGTCAAATCAATACAGAAGTCAATATCTCGATCTGGAGGCATGCCTGGAAGATCCTAAGGAAACACATCCGGAAACTCTCGAACAACAGGAACTGAATCAATGGTAGGAGACTCAGCGGTGGTGTCCCAAACATAAGCAAGGTAAGCCAAACAACCCTTCTCCACCATATGCCGAGCCTTTATGAAGGAAATGACCCAGTTGGAGGCACTAACGGAAGAACCTTTCCATTCTAGTCTAGGAGACTCAGGCATGGCTAAATTGACTGTCTTGGCATGGAAATCTAACACAGCATGATAAGGAGATAGCCAATACATGCCTAGGATAACCTCAAAATCAATCATATCCAGCAATAAAAGATCTGCTCTGGTATCGAAACCGCAGAAAGTGACCACACAAGACCGGTAGACTCGGTCTACCACCACAGAATCACCCACAGGAGTGGACACATATATAGGAGAACACAAGGACTCACGAGTATCCAAAAAATGAGCAAATAGTACGGAAACATATGAATACGTGGATTCTGGATCAAATAATACTGAAGCCTCCCTACCACATACTGAGATAATACCTGTGATCACTGCGTCTGAGGCAACTGCATCTGATCTGGCCGGAATGGCATAAAATCTGGCTGAGGATCCTGAAGACTGAACTCCCCCAGAGTGAACAGGAACTAACTGACCTCCTCCTAACTGGCCTCCCCCTCTAGGACGACCCCTGCCGACCTGTCCTCCACCTCGAGGCGGCCGGACTACTGGTGCTAAACTCCTAGGCTGATAACTCTGCTGCACTGCCTTGCCGCGATACCTGGGACAATACCTCCACGTATGACCCGGCTCCCCACACTCGAAATAACCTCCTGGTGCTACAGCCCGCTGCTCGAAAGAGGAAGAACCCTGAATAGCCGGAGAGCGGTATGAACCCTCTGGTAAGGCACTGAAATAGGAACTAGAGGATCTCTGATGGCTAGAATAACTGTTGGGTGCACCCTGGGTGGCTGGGGGACGATAGGAACGCTCTGGCATAACGCCAAACTGAGGTCTCGCTGAAATACCCCTGGGAGGTAGTGGAGGTGCTGAATAGCAAGGCCTACTGAACTGGCCGCCTCCGAACTGACCTCTACTCCTAGATGGAGCACCCCTGAAGTCACCTGCGAACCTGGCCCTCTTGTCCTGTTGACCCTGCTGACCTGGCTGACCCTGCTCCCTGCTCCTCATACGGTAACCCTCAATCCGTCGAGCTATCTCGACTACAAGCTGGTATGGGGTACCCATCTCTACCTCTCTGGCCATAGAGGCCCTAATACCTGGATGTAAGCCTGCCACAAACCACCGCACCCTCTCGGCATCAGTAGGCAATATCATAAGGGCATGGCGAGACAACTCGGAGAATCTAGCCTCATAATCAGTCACTGACATCTGCCCTTGCTCTAGTCGCTCTGAGCGAACTGGTTCCAAGTGACTGGAGGAGAATCTGCTAGTCTGCTGAGAATATATGATTGCCACCACCTGCGAGCTCTGCCCTCTAACTGAAATATGGTGAAATCCACTCCATGGGACTCCAAAAGCCTCATGTTGTGTAGTCTGTCCCTGCACCTATCAATAAAATCCTGAGCATCCTCTCCCCGCTCACCCCCGAAGACTGGAGGGCGGAGTCGGGTCCATCTATCCAACATCTTCTGCTGGTCACCCTTTACAACTGGCCGGGGCTCTAGGGCTGCTACTACGGGCTGAACCCCTCTCACGGGTGTGGTGCCCGGGGTATGACGTGCTGCTGCTGCCTGACCTGCGGCCTGAGCGGTAGGAGTCTGGACTCCCCCTCCTGCCTGAGAAGTAGCAGGGTCGGCTGGAAATAAACCAGCCTGAGATATAGTGTCCATGAATCTCAGCATACGGCCTATGACCTCCTGTAAGCCTGGCCCCGTCATGAAATCCACTGGAGTAGGTGCTACTGGAGGAACCTCATCCTGCTCCTCCATAATAGGGTCCTCTGGTGGTGCCACTGGTGTAGCTCTGGGACGCCCTCGTCCCCTGCCTCTACCCCGACCTTGGGCAGCCGGTGCAGTAGCCTCTCCCGGACCAGGAACATTGGATGCACGCGTCCTCACCATCTATGAGAGAATAGAAGAATAAGTTTGAGTACATCATAGATTGCACGACAGGATATGAATAAAGGGAAGTTTCCTAACACCTCATAGCCTCCTGAAGATAAATACAGACGTTTTCGTACCGATCTGCAAGACTCTACTTGGCCTGCCCGTGACTTGTGAGACTTACGTGAACCTAATGCTCTGATACCACGTTGTCACGACCCAAAATCTTAATCTGGGTCGTGATGGCGCCCAACGACGGGGTTAGGCAAGCCAACACAAATTACACTGAGTGTTACC
>ML297336.1:57782-70984 GCA_005239495.1 Nicotiana undulata
CTTGACATGGAAATAAAGAATATGCATGCCTGTACAACCCAAACCCAAAATATACATACACTACACGTGTGTGCCAGGAAATAGTGTCACGAGTGTCATGGGCAACTACTGAATATACAATGACCACAATATATACAGAGTCTCAGTCTGAATGAAATGGACAGAGAATATAACAAAAGAACTCCAGGGTGCTGCTAGGAAGTCGCCGGGAAAGCAGCTCACCGTGAAGTATGACCACGCTATCAATATCTAGCACCGGCCTGATAATCATACGTACCAGCCTCCGGACCTGTACAGTCAAGTACAGAATGGAAAAGAAAGTGCAGCATGAGTACATATTAAATAAATATGTACCGAGTGAGTATCCCGCCTAAACTCGAAGAAGTAGTGACGAGAGGTCGACTCGATACTCACTAAGGTCCAACAGTAATAACATATGATAGAATATAATGAAATACAGTAGGCATGTCAGGGAAATAAGCAACAAGTATATATATCAAAAGCAGAAATCCAAACAATTGCTGAACTAAACAATAAAGCACTTTCAAGGGTAAGACCACCGAACGAAACAATAATCACAAATTCTTAGATCCGCCGTGGCGTACGGCCCGCTCCCATAAGGTACCTTCTAAACTTGCCGTGGCGTACGACCCGATCCCATATGTATCTCAAGTATTTCTCAACACTGTCGTGGCGTACGACCCGATACCATATATATTCAATTACTTTCAACACTGCCGTGGCGTACAACCTGATCCCATATATTTCACAATTTCATTTCAACTCTGCCGTGGCGCACGACCCGATCCCATATAGACATAATCACTCTCAAACCTGTCGTGGCGTACAGCCCGATCCCAATATCTTACAATACTTACTTTCCATAACAAATTCTTTGCCATTCAACACTTTTTCCATAAAGCCTCAGAGGAATAACACTATGCAAAACATAATTTCATAGTACATATGGCATCACAATGAATTATATAAAGCATTACAAGGAAAACATATCAGGCATTACGAGAAAAGCATATAAGGCATTACGAGAAAGCATACAAGGGATGATGTGGGCCTAACTACCCGGACATAACAATAATATCCGCTACGTACGAACTCTCGTCACTTGGCGCGTACGTAGCCCCCAAAAAATTTACACATAGCATATACATCACCTATGGGGACAATTCCCTCTTACAAGGTTAGAAAGGAGACTCACCTCGTGTCGAATCTACCCCTCGGACCACAATTGCGCCCGAAACTCCGAACTCTACACCCGAGGACTCGCAACTAACCAAAAGGTATACAATAACTTCAATGCATGCACAATGCGGGAAATTACCCTAGTTATTTACTAAAATCGCTATTCTTGAAGAATTTCCAAATTCCAACCCCGGTCCCGCATGATCAAATTCCGAAAATTCTCGAAGGGATCACTCACCCATAGCCTAAGGATCATTAACGTGTGATTTCTACTTGAATTCATGGCCTAAAATGGAAAATCACAAAGTCCTCAAGAATCCTAAAATTACTACCTAATTCCATGATTTTTGATAATTTAGTAGGGAATTTAACTAGGAATTAATGTTTGAAACTAGTGTTAAATAGGGAATTTACTTACCTCAAGTACTAGGTTGAAGGCCCTCTTGGAAGCTCTCAAATAACACAAGGAAGAAGATGGAAATGGAAAGAATAACTTAAATCCCGTATATAAACTACTCTGCCCAGATGTCCCTTCATCGCGAACGTGACAGGGGCATCGCGTCCGCGAAGGCCAATGGCCTAGGCCTCAGGAGGCCCTTCTATGCGAACGCGAGAGAGAGCCCTCGGACGCGGAGGCTAACTGGGCTAGAGGTTTTAGAACGCGGTTGGACGGGTGCGAACGCGAAGACAAATGGTAGGTGGGCCGGCCCATTTGGCTTGACCCTATGCGAACGTGACGGAAGGCACGCGAACGCGGAGGCTAGCTGGGCTAGACCTTCGCGAACGCGGCTGGAGAGGTGCGAACTTGAAGGCCAGGGGGCCCAACCCATCGCGAACACGGGCTGGGGAACGCGAACGCGTAGAGAATCCGTAGCTCCTGCCCAATTTCTTCTTCGCGAACGCGGCCACCCTCCCGCGAATGTGAAGAAGGAAACCAAATACAAAAAATTCTGGTTTTTCCAACTTAGCTCCCGGGGGTCCAAAACTCACCCGAGCCCTTCGGGACCCCGCCCAAAAGCTCTGGCAAGTCTGTATTCATGATACGGACTCGCTCGAACTTCCGGAACGAGAAAAACAACAACGAAACTCAGAATTTGACCCCAAAACCAAATTGAATCAACACTTTGAACTTAGAGTTCTAGAATTCATTTCAATGCGCTGATCCGGCCTATGCTACTCGGAATGAGTTCAAATTTTGCAGACAAGTCATAAGTGACATAACAGAACTGTTTTCGGTCTCGGAATTCCATTCGTACTTTGGTAACATAAAATCACATTTCAAGCCAAATTTCAAGTTCTATGAAAATCCTCAAAACTTCATTAGCTCTAATTTTCCCATTTTGATCCGAAACCCGTCAAATCAAGTCCGTTTCTTACCAAATTTCACAAATAACTTAAATAACATATATTGAACCTACTCCGAGCTCCGAAACCATAATACGGGCCCGACAGCACAAGTTTCACATCAAGGTTCATTTTCATAAGCCTTTAATATTTTCATAAAATAATTTTCTTTAAAAATTCATTTCTCGGACTTGGGTCCTCGGAATTCGATTCCGGGCATATGCCCAAGTCCCATATTTTCCAACGGACCTTTCGGGACCGTCGAATCACGGATCCGGTTCCATTTTACCAAAAATGTTGACCAAATTCAACTTTATTCAATTAATTATCATAAATACAACTCTTAATCAAGTTTTCACATAAAGGCTTCTCGACTACGCGTCCGGGCTGCGCACACACATCGAGGTGAGATCAACGGAGGCTTTTGGGACCTCGGAACATAGTCAAAATTAGATTCACATAAGATGACCCCTTTTTGGGTCATCACAATTGTGCATTTTCCTTTTATAATGCTGTACCAATTTTGAATTCCTGTTATATCTATGTGATACTTTCCTTGTTTATTACTGACTTTCTATGATTTTCAAGCGTATCTCTTTGAAACTATTTTTAGAATTTAAAATTGGTACACTGCCCTATTTTTATGTTATTACAGACTTAATTGCATGTAGTAAAGTCAGTTTTACAATGATTCCTTTTCCTTATTTAGCTTTGATTGTGTCCGTTTGAACTTGATTCCTCAATTAAGGGAGTCCATATCCCTAATTGATACTAATTGGACACTATTCCCATACTTGTGTTAAGCCATTGTTCCTTGCCTTATTTGTTTACTCGTTTTCAGCATTATAAGTACTCCCTTATCCTTTGCATAACGAACAAACTAACATTGGGCAGTCGAACATTTGCTCAATTCTCTATACTACTCTCTTGTGTTCTGCTTCTCTTTGCTCTCTATCATTTCTCTACGTTACTCTTTGCTGCTTACTATTAGCCGGCTGCTAAGCCAAGGCTAATACTATGCTATTTGATGCTCTTTACTTGCATCACTGGTATGTCCTAGTTAATATTATTGCACTCCAAACAATATGCTTCAATTTTTGCTTAAGGTTCTTGCTCTTTCTTTTGTGCTTCTATTTGTGGCTCTACTGCTTATCCTGTCACTAGCATATCTAATCCCTTATATGATCTCTCTTCTTCTTCTAGTTTAATTTAATCCTGTGTTGTTTTCTGTAGGTTATCATGTCCTATACTGTCGTTGTTCTCCATTCCTCCTATCTGCTTATTATCTCCTATATGATTGTGTAGCAGCTGTGTCCATTTGGTATCTCTATGGGTTGAATCTGTACCTAAACTTATTACATACTATCACCCTTATTTGTCCCTTGAACCCCTTTCCCTGTTTGTGATTGTTCCTTGGTATCCTACTGAGTTAGGACTCTCTGCTGTTTTAACATTAGTCCTTATGTGTTTTCCTGAAACTATGTGACTTCAAAATTTCTTTTCAAACTTAAAACTCCTTTCCAAAAAGCACTTTCACAATTCCTAGACCTTTAGGTTCCACCCCCTCAGTGTGTGCATCGCTTAGGGACCATGAGTTCCCTCTGAACCTTGAGACCCTGAGGTAAGGATACTCTACACTGCACTTGTTTGACCATGGGCATCTGCTGGGTGCTGGTATTGGCCAGGGCCCTTATAAGGACCTTTGGGAGCTTTGCCGCACCCATGCCGTGTAAGGCTATGAGGTTCAACAGGGGTGAGGCTGGAAGGTTAGGCCTGTTATAAGGCTCTCTATAGAATAGCTTCTTATTTTTCTCTTGCAATTATTGTAATTCATTTATTCTTGGTTTGTAATAATTTGTAAACAAATAATTGGGGTTGGATAGTGAATATGGGAGAGGACTATGCATGCTTAGTCTAGTAAGGGGTAGAAAACATGCTGATATGGTTTTTTTTTACTCATGTGTGCAATAGATAACCTGTGTAGGACACGCATCTCACGCATTAGAAATCCTACTTAGGTTCTTTTATTTTTCAGCATGTCTACTTCACTCATTTTCCAAGCCATGATCACAGTTAATAATTATATCAAGTAATAAAAAACTGTTATAAGGTCTCACTGCATTTTCATGATCATAGCATCTAGAAATCATGTCTTCTAGGTATTCCTATGTGCATCAGATATCCTGCCTATAGGATTTTTATTTGTCAGAACTTGAACACTTAGTTAACTTGTCTCTAATATAATAACCTCACTAAAATATGGTCAAAACGTTTCTGCAAATGTATCATCACTTATGTCTTTTAAAACAGAGTCAAAGTAAGCATGTTCACCTTTAGGCAAATATACGACGCCTAGGCAAACTTTAGGCCTAATGCGTAATTAAATCAGATCAACTATGTTGGGTTAATCTGCCTCTTTTGGAATTTCCCAAACTCTGATTCTGCTTTCTTGGAATCCACTCTATTTTTTTACTAAACTCCTATGCTGCTTTTAAAATAATTTTGAAATTGTGCGCTTTCTTACTTCTCATTACTGACTTCACGATTTCTGATTCCTATCCTATCTTCAAACTGTTAAGTTTTTTTTGCATTGAAGTGATCCGTATTACTTTAAACCTAGGATACTTCTCTTCAAATGTTTACGTTCTTCAAAACCTTTAAAGATTTTCATACTTGTCTTAAATCCCCTCATACGTGAGCCTTATTTGTTACTTGCTTGTCATCCAAATTCACAAAACTCATTGACTGAGACCCACAGTTGTGGATCCTGAGGGGTGCCTAACACCTTCCTCTTAGGATAATATCAAGCCCTTACCCGTTCTCTGGTAATGCAAACTAGTCCATGAGTTATCAACTCTAGGTGCCCTAACGCACCGTTAAATCGTTAGGTGGCGACTCTTCCTTTTCCTTTAAAGGAGTTGTCCATAATGTCTTAACCCGATCTCTCCGTACCTAACCCGTGCAAAAGAAAACGGGGGCGCGACACCTACGAAAGGAAATCGGGGGTTAGTTTTAAGAACCCAAACTAGTTTGGGTCCTTTTCTATGAGAGAATGGATGAATCAAATTTTTTCTGGCCCAATTTGGTAGCCAGTTTTTCTTTTTGACAAACCTCTTATCTTGTCGACTAGCCTGCTCTTTTGCAGTACACTCATATTTGTAGTGGCCAGTCTTACCACAGTGGGTGCAGATTTTATTTTCAGGGAGAGTGATACTTTATTTTGGTATCCCACTTGGGCAATTGACTCCCAAAACCAAGCCCTCTCCAGTTGCTACTATGATTCTCTTGAAGCCATTTCAGGGCATCAGAGGATTTATTCCATTTACAAGTTCTATCTAATTCATGTTTGACTTTGTCAAGCTCTTGTTTAAATGATCTTATCTGTTCATCCTTGGCATATATTTTATCTTTTAGTTTTCCCAAATTTTCCTCTAACATGACATGAGAGTGATCAACAACCTTTTTACTGGATCCTAATCTCAGTTTTAAGTTTTCAGATTTTAATTCTAGAATATCAGTCTCAAGTGGATGAACCTGGTTCAAAACGACAATGTTTTTCTTTTCAGATTCACTGACTCTGATTTCCAGGTTCATGCACTTTGCTTTTAGCATTGCACATTCTTTAGAGAGTTGATCATTCACTTTGGATGTTTCCTCAGAATCATCTATGAAATCAAGTAGCAACTTAGAGAGTTTTTTCTTAGACAGGAACTTTATTTTGTATTTAAGATGGGAAATACTTACATGTGGTTCTTCATGTGATTCCTCATCAGATTCTCCAATTGCCATGCGCTCCTGATCTTCAGTCTCCCCATCTTCTGATTCCTCATCTGAACTTTCCCCCCGAGCAGCAACCAAACCCTTAGTTGTTCTTGGGCTGGACCAGTTCCTTCTTCGTGTTCCTTCTTTCATATCTCTCCTTTTTCCATTCTACTTCCCACTGAGGATAATTTTTTATGAGATGGTCAGTCTTACCACATTTGTAGCATCCCTCGTTGGTTGGCCTTTCTGGAGCTTTTGCTTTGTTGTAGTTTCCTCCTCTAGAGATGCCCTTCTTCCTCATGAGAAAGTTTTTGAATTCTTTGGTAATCATGGCCAACTCATCTTCCTCCAGATCCGCTCCCTCAGTGATTCTCAGTGCTAGACTCCTCTGCTTATTTGGACCATCCATCTTCATTGTCTGCCTTCTGAGTTCATAGGCTGTTAGGTTTCCAATCAGCTCATCCAATCTCAGGGTTGCCGTATTCTTGGGTTCATCCATTCTCTCATAGAAAAGGACCCAAACTAGTTTCGGGCGCGTTCTTGACCCGTAAAGTAGGCTCGGCACGAGGTGAGTCTCCTTTCTAAACCTTGTAAGAGGGAATTGTCCCCATAGGTGATTATAAATGATTATTTGTCTTTATTTGCGGGGGCTACGCATGCACGAAGTGACAAGAGTCCGTGCGTAGCTACTATTATGCCTTATCGGGTAATTTAGGATTCACCGGCATGCTTTATGTGTTGTATTCGTGATATCGTATGTGGACTAGGTAGTTTGATATCCTTGAATTTCATATATGAAGACCTGGGAGGTTATGTTTCGAAATTTGGTATCATTGAATCCCTTTGTATGCTAGAAAGACCCCATTTGATTTTTCTGAAATCCCCTGAGGATTTTGTATACGTATACGGGAACCCGAGTCGCATGTATGATTCACGAGCGAGGCAGACCTGTTATTATGATAACCGCGTCGCATGTTCGATTCGCGAGCGAGGAAGATAGATGCATCTATGGTTCGGGTTGTTCGACCCTCGACAGTGCACACTTACTTTTCATGTCGTATTGATTGTACGTTCACGGTCTGTTATATGTGTGACAGATTATGAGAAGCCCTGTAATTGACCTCTCTATTCTGTGAAAGAGAGAAGGTTAAACAGCTTGTATGTCATGGAAAAAGGTAGTGTGAGGGTACTAGAGAATATTATCTGATGCTCATTTGTTTATTACTGTTCATTGTTGCTATTATTGTTCCGCCTGTATACATATATTTCATATTGTTTGACCCTAGTAAGTATCACGTCGACCTCTCGTCACTACTTCTTCAAGGTTAGGCGGGATACTCACTGGTTACATATTTGTTTATGTACTCATGTTGTGCTTCTGTACCTAATTGTATAGGTTCTGAGGCTGGTGCATCTGGTTATTAGTCCGGAGCTCAATCCTGAGACTATATTCTGGTCCTGACTTCACGGTGAGCTGTTTCCCTTGGTGTTTCTCAGCACCACTATGGAGTTTTCTTTTGTCTGTATCTGTCCACTTCTTTCAGACAGTAGAACAGTTTATTTTTACCTTTTGTATATTCTACTAGTCCGCATGTAGACTCGTGACACTAGTTCCTGGCACACGTAGTAGACATTATATTTTTTGACTTGTATATGTTGATTTTTGAACCTTTTTGGTTACATTGATTAAGTTTGGTTAGTTTATCCGTGTTCACTTCATGATTTAAAACTTAAATTTGGTAAGTGTTGGAACCTTTTATTGAATAACGAAATCTCACTAGTAACTCAATTGTTGGCTTTCCTGACCCCGGTGTTGGGCGCCATCACGATCTGAGTTAGGATTTGGGGTCTTGACCCATGATCTCTACCCTTTAATAAACTACAACATGCATATCACCCTTCCCTTTTCACTATCCAGCCAAAGTTGTTTACAAATATTATTATAGGCCATTGAATAGGAATTACATAACTAAAAATAAGAAAACAAGAAGTTAACTATAGGGAGCCTTTATAATAGGCCCAAGTCTTTAAGTCCTCAATGCCAAGTCTTGTTTCACAACCTTTCTCATAATCCGGGTGTGTCAGAGTTCCCTAAGGACCTCAAAGGATCCCGAGCAGTGCTCACACCCAGATTTCATAGCCAAGGTAGAGTAAGTGTAGTGTGGAAAGGCCAGCTCTTGTGTGTTAAAGTTCAGAGGGAGCTCAAGGCTCCCAAGGCAATGCTCACACAGAAGGGGCAGAACCTAAGGGGTCTAAGAATATAGTGAAAGTGCTTGATATAGTTTGAAAAGGTTTAAGTAGGAAAATAATTTGAAAAATAGAATTGTTTGAAATAGTTTTTGTAAAACAACAGGGAAGTTATTTCGTAATAAGAAACATACCATCCTTAGAATCAGAACAGGTTCAACATCACACCAAGAGTCAGGAACTAAACAAGTTCAGCAACCACAAATAGGGTAATAGGAATTGGGGACATGTATAGAGCACATAAGGGTATGCATACAGTTGGCAGAGTCACACATAGGTTCAGATTCAGAAAAATCCCGAGGGGACTAAGGGGATTAAGGTAGCATGTATTTCGAGCTTACATAGAACCAAACACAAGTTGTTTGCCACAGAAGGTTCAGGTCAATAATCAGAGAAACATAATTGAAGTCAGGGATAACATTTCATAAACATGTTGAGTCTAAGGGAGAGGGGTACATAACTTGGAGGATAATGAAAGGAATAGACATATTAGTTGCAAGTTGAACAACAGAACCATAAGTAAAAACAAACTAGAAACAAGAAGAATTGAAGTAACAGAAGAAACATGTTGTTTTTGGGACTTGAATTTAAATCAGGACATACCAGTATAGAAGACAGTAAACACAAAATGAAGAGCAAGTGAATAGAGTAGTCAGCCTTGGCTTGCAGCCGGCTGACCTAGAACAGTAGTAAGCAACAAAGAAAAGAGAGAGAAGAAGATAGTTTTGATTGTGAAAGATAGAGTTTTTTGAACCAATTTGTTCGTGTCCTTGTGCTAATGAAAGACTAAGGTACTTATAGTGTTAAAACAGGCAGAAGAATAAGGTAAAAATAATAGTTCAGCAGTAATTATAGAAATATACCAATTAGTATCAGATTAGTTGCGAGGACCTCCTTTAATCAAGGAGTTAAGATTCAAATGATAATAAGCAGTGCTAAATAAGGAAGGAAACCATATGAGGCTGAATTAACATATAAGGAAACAATTTTAGCATAGCACAAGTATAAAACATGTAATAGAGGCTAGGTCCAACAGATTCTGATTAAGGAAAATACTTACGAATCAGCTGACATCATAATTAACCATAAAATAAGGCAAGAGAATATTTTAAAGATTGAAATCAGTTGAGAATAGGGGATACCAATCACAGGGAATCAGGAATTCCCCTAGAAGGTAATATTAACCAAAGGAAAGTACTACAACTGAACGGAGCAAACATAGCATAAGCAAGAATAGGCAAAGTAGGGTAAAAATAATCACACAAAATCAGGGGCTCGCATAGAACATAGTAAATGACAAAAAGAAATAACAGAATAAACATGATATGAGCAGAGGAAACAAAGATCAGAAAACCTAATGAACAAAATATAGTAAAGTCACAAAAAAACTCAGAAGTGGGAAACAGACATTCATACAAATTAAATGAGCATATCATCAAGGACAGACTCAAAATCCAGGATTAAGACCAAGAAACTTAGGATTTTAACATAATAAGTCAGAAAAAAGGGAAAAACTTAAATAAATATTTAAACATAGTTAAAATCATAGAACAATAATTAAAATCAGAAGAAGAATCATTTTGAAAAGGGGTCAAGAAACCCTAGTTGAAGATGAAGAGTTATTTTAGGGAAATCAAAAAAACCTTTGAGGAAAACAAAAATGAACTCATAATATACATAGATCTAAAACAGATCTAAAAGAAATTGTAAAATATTAGGAGTTAGGGTTTCAGAGAACCCAGAGAAAAAAAGAAACCTTAAAAATGTCACCGACTTTAGTCGGAGAAGTCATTGATCTTACTCAAACGGCTGGAGGTGGCCGAAAAATGGCATGAGGGACCATGGGTAGGAGTTGAACCGCTCCAGGCTCACCTGAGGGCCTCAGGTTATCATCAGACCAGCATGGGGGGAAGCAGGGGCCAGGAAATGATGAGAGGACATAACTTCCGGCAAGGGAGGTGGCCGGAGGAGATGAAGAGACTCCAACGGAGAGGAGAAGACGAGAAGGTTCTAGAGAGAACCAGAGAGAACTAAAGAGATTGTGAGAGAAGTGAGACCGGACAAATGAGGATGGGAGGGGGGTAGTCTTTAGGGTTAAATTAGGAAGGGGCGATTTTGGGCCGTTGAAAAAAATTGATCATCGACCAGAATTTAATCAGACGTTAGGTTGGGTGGGTTTTAGAGATTGGGCTTGGGTATTGGGATGTGTAATTGAGCTAGTTTTAATTGGGCTTGGGATTAGACCAAATTAGGTTATAATTTAAATAAAAAAGGCAAATTGTTAAATACCCAATTAAATAGGTAAATAATTAAAAAAATAGCTAATAATTAGATAAAATGAAATTGAGGCTAAATCGGTGAAATTAAGGTAATTAACTAGTATAAAAGATATAAAATGACTAATTATTGAATTAAAATAGCATAAAATGTACAATTAGGCCATAATTGCAATATTATTATAATTATGGCCAAATAATGCCAAATTGGCTGACTTGTGAAATAATTAAATCCTAATACGACTAAAAGTGATATATGGAGTTAGGAAATATTTTGAAATTATTTGTAATGTAATTTATGAATAAATATTGGATACAAAGTACTGAATAATTTAGAAAATAAGTTGATGATAATATGAAAAATTATGGAAAAATATAAATTATTATAAAAGTGATTTTGAGAGTATATATGCAAATTTTAAAATAATTTGAGGAAAAATTGGGTATCAACAGCTGCCCCTCTTTACCCGGGAAGGATGAAAGAGTTGTCGGGTAAAGATATGATGGCCAATTTTGACCGAGCGAAACGGTTCGAAGATAGTTAGGCCGCACCCTAATTTCTGAGTTCCCTACATATCCCTGGTTTTACAGGAATAAGGCCGTATGTAGTTCAGGAGTCATCGACGAAGTATACCGATGAAGTTTTACAAGAACGGACGCAATGTATGGGGTTAGGTGAGTAAATGGCTTACGAGGATGGTTAGGAGAAGTGGAGCGGGACTGCTCCTACCAGGATGGTCGTTGATTGCCGGATTACTTACAAATACGGTACCAGCATATATTGTGCGTAATTAAAACATGATGCAGATTCCCGTCGGACTTTGAATGCTGTCTTCGGACGGTTAAGGATGACGTCCTCAGACCATGATGTCCTAGGCCATGGGTTGCTTGATGCAGGATTCACAGGACATGAAATGATGTTCTCGGGCCACGAGGATGGTGCCTCCGAACCATGATGCCTTTGAATAATGATATGCAAATGATTAAAAGAGATCCTCAGGCCATGACATAGTGATCCCGGGCCATGAAGATGGTGCCTTCGAACGATGACGCCTTTGGAGAAGTTGGTGATATTTCAGCCCATGAAGATGCAATAGTGTGATGTTGACAAGACATATCTTAGTATTACGTATTAAAAGGGCAGCGCTTAGCCCGAAAGAAAAGCGAAGTAAATAGTGCTTGAGACAACGGTTAGTCTCGAAAAGTAAATTGGAGGTAGAGCTTAACCTCGGAAGGCATAATGGTAGCCTTATGCAAGTTGGAAGGCAGAATGGTCGACTTATGCAATGCAGATGGAGGTAGAGCTTAACCTCGGAAGGCATAATGGTAGCCTTATGCAAGTTGGAAGGCAGAATGGTCGACTTATGCAATGCAGATGGAGGTAGAGCTTAACCAGCATAATTGTATCCTTATGCAAGTTGGAAGGTAGAATGGTAGCCTTATGTAATGCAGATGGAGGTAGAGCTTAACCTCGGAAGGCAAAATGGTAGCCTTATGCAAGTTGGAAGGTAGAATGGTAGCCTTATGCAATGCAGATGGAGGTAGAACTTAACCTCGGAAGGCAGATTGGTAGCCTTATGCAAGTTGGAAGGCAGGATGGTAGCCTTATACAATGCAGATGGAGGTAGAGCTTAACCTCGGAAGGCAGAATGGTATCCTTATGCAGAGATGCGAATGCAGAGGGAGACAACGTTTAGTCTCGAACGGCAGAAAGGTAGCCTTATGCAAGAAATAAAATAATAATGGGAATTCTTAGCTGGTGATAATTTGCGGTATTGTGAGCATTGTGACTGCGGAGCATTAAAGGCATGTGCGAACGTTTGCAAGTGCAACAGGTTTGGGAGTCGTATTTTGAACAACGTTTGTCCCCTGGGCGGACATTACATTTGGGGATTTTTCAACCTTAGTGCCTGCATCCAAAGAAAGATCGTGATATTTGTAAGGGGAAGGTTAGTTCGTATCCCCGCTGACTTTGCTTGACTTGTTCGGCTTGATATGATGATACTGCATGCATCATTGGGGTAGCGTTGCTTTAACAAAGCTGTTTCAAGAATAAACATGCATGATTTAGTAAAAGTATAACATAACGTATAATTTAAAATAATTTTGGTTTGGATGAACCGACGACTGTGACACAGTTCGAGAAATTGCAACCTCTTCTGCTACGGAATTTTGAGGGTCCTCCTCAAAATTCTGCCCTAGTTTGATGGGTCGATGCCTCTGACTGTTGCTCGTGCGGCGATTGGTTGTACTTGCTTCGGAATTTTGAGGTTCCTCCTCAAAATTCTGCCCAGTTTCCAATTGCGGGGGGGGGGGGGGGAAAAAAAATTTTTTTAAATTTTTAAAGGATTCCCCCTTTAACGGGGAATCAGG
>MDKH01206801.1:0-38246 GCA_005239495.1 Nicotiana undulata
TATTAACTTTTACCCAACCTTCCTGAGGCAGCTCCCACATCACTTTTTCATATTTTAACTTAGCTGTGTAATGCTGCAACATCTGTAGGATTACTAGCCATCCATGAGGTACCCTTAGACCTGGTTTCCTTAGCTTAACCAATGCTTGGATTGTTGTTGACACCTGATAAATTACTCGACTAACTGACACAGCATCACCATATTTCCAACTATTTGTTCTTTTCCACAACTCCCACATTATACATGATGGCAATGCTTGCATGATTGGTTTGAGCCTTGGTACCACTTGGGCAGTCCAACACATTGTAATGGCTTGATGTAATGTTAGCCCTTCCATTCTAATTCCTGCCCTTGTGAGAAAATATTTCCAAACAGTTGTTGCTGCTTTCGATGTAAAAAACAAGTGCACCAACGATTCTTCCTTAGGTTCTGCACAACACCAACACTTAGATGGCATGAAGTATCCCAGCCTTCGCATAAAGTCATCCAATGGTAGCTTGGCTTTCCATACTTTCCACATAAAAAATGATATTTTAAAGGGCAAACCTTTCACCCAAATCATTCTGTATGCTTGCCTAGGATGGTCCCTTCTCCTTAAGTAATCCCAAGCTGATTTAACTGTGAAATTTCCCCTGCGCTCAAGCATCCATACTGGAGGGTCCAGAACATTTTGCATATCTGGGGGTATAATGTTCTCGATTATGTGCATGGCCAGTTCCTGTGGAAGCAATTCGAGTAGTCTATCCACATTCCAAGCTCCATACTCCACCAACTCAAATACATTCTGAATATTTTCATCCACAACAAAGTCATGTGGCACTAGGAAATATAAGGCACCTAGGCCAGTCCAGTTATCGTACCAAAAGAGTGCTGAGCCCATTCTTATCTGCCACAGTATCTGATGCTCGATCAATTCCCTGCATTCAATCATCTTTCTCCAAACATGAGAGCCATTTCTCCATGGAACAACTACTGCGTTGAGTTTTTTACAATATTTCTGGCTCATAAACGAGCTCCACAAACTAGGCTTGGTTCTGAAATTCCACCACAGTTTGCAAAATAACGCTTTTGAAACATCGTGTAATGATTTGAAACCAATGCCCCCTCTTCAGTTTGCATGCATAGTGTAGTCCAAGAAGCTCAATGTCTTGTGTTACCTCCTACATTACTGCCCCAGAAGAACTTTGCAAAGATTTTGTGCAGCGTGTTGATGACATTGCTTGGAGGATTCACAGCTGACAACAAATGGATTGGCATGCTTTGTAGTACACTAGCTATTAGCACTGATCTGCCTCCTATAGATAATAATTTGCCTTTCCACGACTGTAGCTTATCCATCACTTTCTTCATCAAATACTCATAGTAAGACATCCTCCTTCTTGCATAGAAAATAGGGCAACCTAGGTAGGTAAAAGGAAAATCCTTAATACCTATACCTGTTATACATTCAACTTTTCTCATCTCCTCCACATCTGTTAAATGGTGCATATAGATAGCTGATTTTGCTTTGTTTACCAGCTGACCCGAGGCTGCCTCATATGAGTGTAGAACCTGCATGATTAGCCTTAAGGACCTTGCATCTGCTGAGGAAAATATTATAGTGTCGTCTGCGTATGCTAAGTGATTTATTTTTGGGCTCCACTTTGGCATACCAAAGCCATGGAAAGACCTATTCTGATGCAATGCATTGAGTCCCCTCGATAGAGCTTCAACAGCTAGTATAAAAAGAGTAGGCGATAGTGGATCTCCTTGCTTGGCTCCCCTTGACGATTTGAAAAAGCCACGAGACTGACCATTAACTAGCACAGAGTACCAGTTATTCCCAACCAGATCAAAGATTAACCCAATGAAGCCTTCTGAGAAACCCAACTTCCTTAGCATTTTGGTCAGAAACAACCAAGACAACCTATCATATGCTTTGGCCATGTCTAGTTTGATTACTACATTTGGTCCAGCCCTTATTCTCAGTCTTATGTCTTTTATAATCTCTTGTATCAACAATACATTTTCCACTATACTCCTCCCCTTCACAAATCCTGATTGTTCCTCTGAAATCAAAGTAGGTAACATGTCCACAATTCTTTCATGTATCATCCTCGAGAAGATTTTATTGACGAAGTTACTAAGGCTAATTGGCCTTAAGTCAGCAAATGTGCAAATTTCTTTCTTTTTAGGAAATAATACCAGGTTTGTGTGTGTCACATACCTAGGTAGATTGTGCCCATAGAAAAATTCTCTAACCATGGCAACCACATCTTCCTCGATTATTTCCCAGCAAGTGTGATAGAATGCTCTTGTAAACCCATCTGGTCCCCTTGCTGACTCTGCATTTAGTCCCATTACTGCACGTTTAACTTCTTCATTTGTTGGTAAAGCCATCAGTTTTTCATTTTGCTCCATGTCCACCATCGAAGGTACCTGACTTAGGATACTAAAGTCAGTAGGGACCTCGCTTTTAGTGAATTGATCCTTATAAAATTTCACAGCTTCCTCAGCAATCTGATCATCTTCCTCCAGCATGCTTGACACACATTAGGTACTCGTCACCTCACCTATGCAATGAACATGATAATCACTTAGCACATAGCAAATAATACATATTCCCTCACCAAAACTAGGCAAGACACTTACCTCGGTCCAAAGTATAGCAATCAACCCTCTAAGACCGCCTTTCCTTTTGAATTCAACTCCGAAACAACAATAGCTAGGCATAATTAACTTAAGTATATCAATAATAACTCAATAACACCATCCCATAGCCTAAATACACCATTCCTACCATTCTTTCAAAATTTTCAAAATTCGACCTCGGGCCCGCTTGGTCCAAACGCGAGGCTCGGACCAAAACCCGATCACCCATAACCTCACGAGTTAGAATATATAATTTGTTTTAAGATCCGACCCCAAATTGAGGTTGAATCACCCAAATTTCCCAAAAACATAACCCTACCCAAAACCCCTAATTTCCACTTAATTTCCATGTTTTTAGGCCTAGATTCTAGTGGTTGTTGAAGATAAATGGAAGAAAATAGAGTTGGAATCACTTACCCAAGTGTTTATGGAGGGAAATTAGCTTGAGAATCGTCAATGGGGATGGGAGGAGAAGAAGAAGGTTGAAAATGTGATATTCCCGTATGGTATTATGTTCTGGGGTATTTTTAATAACTGGGCAAAATTACCTTTCGCGTTCGCGGGCCCCTGGCCGCGTTCGCGAAGGTCTGACTCCCTAACCTTCCGCGTTCGCGAGCCTCTTCCCGCGTTCGCGAAGAACACTACCCAGTCCCCCCTCAGACCCCAGCCTAACACTACGCGTTCGCACCCCTGGGGACGCGTTCGCGTAGAAGCACTGTCCAGTGCTCCGCGTTCGCGTCTTCCTCTACGCGTTCGCGTAGAGTAAAATCCCAGGCCACAATAATTACCCTTCGCGTTCGCGAGCCCTTGGCCGCGTTCGCGAAGGGTATTACACCAGATACCAGCAAATTATCAAAACACCAGATTTTTCATGCATTTCACATCCCGTTAGCTACCCGAAACTCACCCGAGCCCTGGGGTCTCAAAACCAAAAACACACACGTCTCCCAATATATCCTACGGACTTATTCAAGCTTTTAAATCATCAAAATATCATCAAAATCAACAAATTAAACCTCAAAACTCATAGAAATTTCCTAAAACTTCATAAAGCTTAACTTATCTGATTTTAATCCGAATCACGTCATTTCAAGTCCGTTTTACACCAAATTTCATAGATAAGTCACATAACATATAATAAACATGTTCCGGGCTTCGAAACCATAATACGGGCCCTGTAACACGGTTTTCACATAATAATTCATTTTCCAAATCCTTTATTATTTTCAGAAAATAATTTTCTTTAAAAATTCATTTCTCGGGCTTGGGACCTCGGAATTCGCTTCCGTGCATACGCCCATGTCCCATATTTTCTTACGGACCCTTCGGGACCGTCATATCACGGGTCCGGGTCCGTTTACCAAAAATGTTGACGAAAGTCACAACAGTACTGACCAAATAGGCAACTCCGAAGCAAGTGGAGTGCAGCAACACCTTCTGCTGAGCTAATAGCCTACTACGAGGACTGTCAACCTGTCTATCGGGACCTGCAGGCATGAAACACAGCGTCCCATGGCAAAAGGGACGTTAGTACGAATAAAGTACTGAGTATGTAAGATAGAAAAGCATAAATAAGAATAGTAATGTAAAGAGAGAGATAGGAGATACAACATGTAGCATTTGAGTTCCTCTGAGAGATAGTGACATGAAATGCGTGATACATATATATACATAATCTTTTAAAAACATTAGCCTTTGTGGGCATCATCATCATCATATTGTACCCGACCTCAAAGAGGAATCAGTAAAAACATACTCGGCTATCATAAGGCTCGGTAGAATCGTACCCGGCCACGTGGAGCTCGGTAAACCCAACTGATTAGTGGTTGCACAATAGGTGCTTCACCCGGCCGACTATAGCGTGACTCGGTAGAATAAAATAGATACTATATATAATTCATGTTGAACTCGTGGAATCACTCTCTAAACCTTTTGGAGTGATGTAAGGTAGTTGCACCTTCTATTAACATTATGGACATCAACCCATGAATATGAACTTCACTAGGACTCAAGGATCATACATACTTTCTTGGAATAAATATGTAAGAAAATAACAACATGGACCACCTTAGTTGCTAGGAGTAGATTCATTATGAAATAGCGTATCGTTTGCGTTCGCGTCACTTTAGATCATGCCAAAAGAATGAAGGAAGAGACTTAACATACCTTAACCAAGTTGAGTCCTTAATACCTTCCAAGAAACTCTTCAAACAAGTCAACTCAATCTATGATATCATAAAGAGATTCAAAATCAGTGTTGAGCAAAGGCTAAGTCTGTAACTTAAGCTAGTAGCTCGTTTACGTAAATTCGAGCAACATCTCCCCTGTAACAAGGCCCTCCTCCAATAAAATATACCAAAAACACCAAGAACAAAATAATAACAACATTTATGCATTATTTCCCAACCTTATCTCCACCACACTATATCACAAAACAGCCAACACACCCTAATCACTTCATACATGAAACGACAACAAAAGTAATGTCAAACAACTTTTAAAAAAATAATGGCGAACAACCAGCCCACCATTCCGTCATTATGTGTTGTTTTTCCACACATTGTATCCCCCAAAACTCCATAAAACATCAGCACAAGAGGCAAACACGAAACAACCCACAAACAGTCCACTACAAGTCAAATACCTCGAACTCAGGGCTTCCGATCACCATTCTGTGAGTTCTAACTATTAGGAAACACATTTATCAACCTTCCTTGATATTTAAACACTTAAATACAGATATTAGATGTTTCTTAAATATGAAGTACCTTCCAAAACTCCAACTACAAAGAAAAAAGAGAGGCGGTATAATGACACTTACGTCGTAGGGATCATGTTGATGTTATCGCTTCTCGATTTCATGCCCCGGATGATAATCTTATTTGAAACCCTAGAATATAGCTTAAGGATATGTTTATGGGTGTTCTATGGTATTTTTATACTTAAAAATTAAGAGAAATCCGACCTAAGACTTATATATATCAACTTTGGAAAAGTCAAAGAGGTGCTAGCTTGGCACCCTAGCATTGGCCCATCTTCCGACGTTTTTTTATCCGAATTCTGTTTGAACGAACGGTTAAGAGAGTTGGAAACTAAATTCCATGACCTTAAATTTGGTATATAATATGTCCCAATAAGACCTCATATAACACACAAAATGTATTGCTTAAAAAACTTTAGTGACCCACCTACTTGTCACTTATGATGTCTGCGCTGTCTCGCGAAACTGCAAATATCTCTCTACTCCTATGTCATATCGATAAACGGTTTAATGTTTTGGAAACTAGACTCATCGATATTAAATTTTGTAGGTAGATAATCCCTTAATTCCATGTTTATTGGGAGAAAAGCTCATATACATTTGACCTAAGGTTCAACAAATTTATGAATGTAACTTGTGAAGACATTTGCCAACTTTTGTTCCACAACTTGCTTGACTTCAAAACGTAGCACACGAACATCATACGACAAACATAACTCATAGCATAACTTACTTATCATTTAATTAACCATAGTCTCACTCTAAAGTATATGTTATAACATTCCAAACTCGTCTACTTTCGACGAAACTTATTTTCTTCAATTGGTTTAGCTTCTAAGATTTCCAACCCTTTTGGTACTCGTTATTCATGATCTTAAATATTTGTAACCTCCAAGGTAACATGATTAACTTACTTTATGTGCTTCCAAATATAATCTTATTTATGATCTTACATCAATTGACTTACGATTTACTCTCACATGCGAGACTATGGGGTGTGACATAGAATGTAAAAACAGAACTTTTAGGACATGGAAAGAACCATGATTGTGGAAAACTCTCTACCTCACCACTTCTGGGCAGAAGCTGTGACGAGGCCAATGTGTATAGGATTTTCTTTCTCGTGCTTTGTCAAATTCTAGTATAGTTTATGATATCGTCCCACAAAGATTGGAACATCTATGCTACAGACTTTTAATATTTCAACTACTATTTGAGAGAATCAATTTGATGAAAAGTGATTGAGGTTTAAATCTTGTTAATTACTTGAACAAAAACCAAGAACTTTAGGAAGATTTATAATTTAAAAGAGTTGGGAATCGTGGAATTCACTTGATAATATATTACAATAAAATCTCAGTTTTTACATGTATTTCTCTGAGGAATAATTACTTATTGCTAATACAATTATATTTAGCTCACTAAGAAGTAGTCAATTAATAACACTCCGTGAGGTTATGTGATTAGTTGAGTTAAAACTAGTGACGATTAGACCGAAATATGTTTCTTGCTTGAATTGAGTCAAGGGGTAGTAAAAATTTCGTGAGAATATTTTCACTAAAAAATCAATAATCTTGCCAACAACAATTCCTCCGTGAGAATTAAAACTGAGGCAAGCAAGATTACGAACTTGGAATAATAGTTTATTAAAAATTACTCTCACTCTACTATTTTTCTTATTAGTTATTATATATCAATTTTGCTTCGTGAGAATTACAAAATCAATATAAAAATAACTTAGAGAAAAAATATGTAGAAGTGATAATAATGATTAATTAAAACTATTATTACGGCACAGTTTAAAGTATAAAAAGAAAGTTTCAAGCCAAGGATGTATTAAACTGAGATAGTATTATAATATATATATATATATCAAGCTTCATCAACTATCCCAACAAAAAAAGATTACTCCATTATGAAGTAAGGAAAAATTAATTTAGAACGAAGAACTTATGAAGAAATATTATTCTTCTAAAAGAAAGACAACTAGTAAAAAATACTTAGAAAAGAGAGAGACCAAAGAGTAGTTTTCTCCCGTAAGACTCTTCTTTCCACAATACATTATGAGTGCTTATTTATAGAAAATGTGTAGCAAATGTGAGATGATGTAGCAACTTTGAGTCTTGATGTTGTAACTTCAAGACTTCATGTTGTGACTTCAACATTTGATTCACACGTGCATTGCTCTTTTTCCTCCTTGTTTTGCTTGTAGTCCTTAATTCATTTTTCCTCTGCAAAACTTGTTAGAAAATATATCTATATCGATAGGCATTCTTGAACAAATGGCATGTAGCAAAGCGAGTCGATTCAAATAAACATCTGTACCATTGCTATTTGGAGTTAATCTGTGACTCAAAAATTTAAGAAGGGGTCTTACCCTATGCTTGAGATTTATGAACTTCACGAATCCTTTATCACCGGAGGTTTCAAATCCACAATCTGCTTCAAAGTAGCAGAGTGCATCCTCTATCGCGTTCAAATGTGGCTTTGGTTAGTCAAAGAAGGCTTGAGTCTTGCGATCATCCACTGGTGGTAGCTTGTAGAGCTTGTTGATCTTCTGAGGTGAAAAGTCCACCTTTTTTCCTTTCACAGTAGTGAAATTGCTCTTTCTTCCTTCCATATTCCTGTAAAATTCCCAGACCAATTTTAAGCAGTAAGATCCGGATGGTTTTGCAAACTCACCCCATTCAAAGAAGCTTAAAATTTCAGCAACATATTGGTCTTCTTGCCCATCTTTTGGATAAAAAAATGCCTTTTTCAGAGATCAATTGCCTTCCAAAGCTTTCTTGAAACCATTTATCCCCTGAAAGAAGAATACCTAATCTTGGTCTGAAGCAATTTTTGAGACATTTTTCAAATGATTGGGTGTGGTTTAAGGAGTTAGAATAATTAAGAAGGTAAGAGATGAGAGAAAAATGAGGGGAGTAAAAAGCTGAGTAGACAGAGACGAAATTTTCCAGCGGATCTTGGAAGATTCCGATGGAGTTAATATTCACAATTGGTCCCTCCATCCTTTTATTCAACCTTTAAACTGGTGAAAACAAAAATTAATCTGCAGTTGTGACTGTGGGAATTCTATCCCTTCACCAATTGGTACACAAACAGTGAAATAGAAATGATAGAAGAAGATTCTGAGAAGACAAAGTATAAAAGAAAACTTGCAGTCACGACTGTGAAATAAAAGGCAAGGGAGAACTAATAAGATAAAGTACAATAGAGCTTACCGTGTCAGTTGCATTTGGAGTCTATTTTCTTCTTTTTTTGTAAAAATTCAGTAACTTTTACTTCTTTTTCTTTTGGATTTTCAAGACTTTTCTTTTTATATGTTATGATTATCTAGGTTCACATACCAAAGCAAAATCTTTTGCAAGTCTAAGTAGCTTTGTACTCTTTTGTGTTACCTAATACCTGAAACGTTGGTCATTGGGAAAAGTGATGTAGTCTTTTATCTACACAAGAAAGACCTATTTATAAGCTACTATACACACTATTATCTAGTATTATATATTTTCGTTAGAATGGTCCTATGTGTATATACTTATAAACTCTTGCCTAAAACACATAACGTGAATGATATACTTAGTGTCACCCCTTTTTTTTAATAAATACATAAAGTACTAAAGTACTATTTGAAAATAAAATAAAATAAAAATCTTTCAGTTTTCAGATTTATAGTTAGAGAAAGCTTGTGAGAAACTTGTGACCACATATATTCTATGTGTAATAGACTGGACTAATTTAACACCTTAACAGTCATAGGGTCTGGGTTTAAATATAAACCAAAATTTACCTGTGTCACCATTTGAATTGCATCATTAAATGGTTAACTAACCGGTCTAGGCATACCGATCACCATGGTGTTGCTCCTGTGTAGGTGACTCTGTTTTTGTAGAGGCCTTCATGAGATGTTCCGATTGTACAATAATCTGGATATTAACCAGATCAATTAGTTAAGCATTTAATTACTCAAATCTATGTTGGACTTATGAGGCTCCATTTCTTCTCCCTCAATGACTACGGGTAGTTACCATAGTTCTGAGTTTAACGTCGTCAGCTCGACTTATTGAGTGTTCATCAGTAAATCAAAGTGACTGATGGATGTTGCTCAAAATGTCCTCCAAAATATAACTTAACATGTGACCATTTACCTTAAATTTGTCTCCTCCATTGATCTGTTGAATTTCAATTGCCCCATATGGAGTAACATCTGTAACATTATAAGGACTTGTCCACCTGGATTTTAATTTTCCTGGAAATAGTCTCAGCCTGCTATTGTAAAGAAGTACTTGATCTCCAATTTTGAAACTTTTTTGTCGGATCAAATTGTCATGCCATTTTTTTGTTTTTTCCTTGAAATTTTTTGTATTTTCATATGCTTCCAACCTCAGTTCTTCAAATTCATTAACTTGAAAAAATCTTTTTTTACCAGCAGAAGTTAATTCAAAGTTTAATGCTTTCGGTGCCCAAAAAGCTTTGTGTTCTATACGACCAAAGTGCAGCTCGCGAAACGATTATGCGGTCGCATAATTGGCTGCGAAATTGACCTCAAAATTGGCCCAAAAAACTGCTTCACTCCGCGGCCCGCAAAGTGATTATGCGGCCGCATAATGGGCCGCATAAATGCCTATCTCTAAAAAATATTTTCCTGTAACTCCCCAGCGTACTGTTCAATCCAAAAATTCTGAACCGCGGCGAGCTAATTTTTATTATTATTTACCTCTATGCCTACCCCGGCATCACGAAACCCTGATTTTCATGAAACATTATATGGGGTCTTGCATCCTCTCCCACTTAAGATCATTCGCCCTTGAATGAGGATCAAGGTCCACTATTAGCATCTTATGCAACTCAGTTTTTATACCACACACCAGCTGCCCCAAATTTGACTAACTCCCTAGATTTCCAAAATTTTCGCCAGAGCTTCCTTTCTAACGGGGCCTATCCACCTGTTAGAGAGCCCCAGAAACACATTCTAAAAAAATATACACAATCCAATGACGTAATATAGCTCATAACAACACCAATCGTGGCCTCACATACAATATATTTAGGAAGGAGCGGGTTTGCATAAATGAACAAATGAGACAAAAGTCCATAGGCGACATATTTATTAAAAGGTAACATAGCTTATACAAACAAGTAAGGATACTTCTTTTTCATCTCATCTTCGGCCTCCCAAGTAGCCTCTCGAACCTGCTGGTTCTGCCATAACACCTTCACGTAGCAATTTATTTATTTCTTAGCCTTCGAACTTGTCTATCAAGAATGGCAACTGGAATTTCTTCATATGAAAATTCTTCATTAACCTCAATGGTCTCAACCGGCACAATTGCTGACGGATCTCCAACTACCTTCTTCAACATAGACACATGGAATACCGGGTGCACTAATGACAATTCGGGTGGTAGCTCAATCTGGTACGCCACCTGACCAATCCTCTGAATGATTTAGTATGGCCCGATATACCTCGGACTCAATTTACCTTTTCTCCCAAACCGCATTATACCCTTCATGGGGGAAACCTTCAAGAATACCTAATCATCTTCTTTGAACTCTAAGTCTCTGCGACGAACATCTGAATAGGATTTTTGATGACTCTAAGAAGTTCGCTCCTTAATGATTTTAACCTTCTTCATAGCTTGATGCATGAGGTCTGGCCCAATTAACTCAGCTTCCCCATTTTCGAACCACCCAATGGGAGATCTACATCTCTTACTATATAATGCCTCAAATAGTGTCATTTGAATACTATCATGAAAGATGTTGTTATAAGAAAACTCTATGAGTAGTAAATGATAATCCCAGTACCATTGAAGTCAAGAACACAAAGCACGCAGCATGTCCTCAAGCATCTGAATAGTCCACTCTGCTTGTCGGTTGGCCTGTTGTGGATGGAAGGTTTTACTAAGATTCGCCTGAGTAACCAAACCTTGCTGAAATTCTTCCATAAATTGGTTGTGAACTGAGACCCTAGATCGGAAATGATAGAAATTGGAGTGTCATGCATGACTATTTACTTGATATACCGCTGAGCATATTGTTCTACTATGTCGGTAGATTTAACTGGCAGGAAATGTGCTGGTTTCGTGAGTCGATCCATGATCTCCCAAATTGAGTCAAACTTGCACGGAGTACGCGGCAATCCTACCACAAAATCCATATTAATGATTTCCCACTTCCACATTGGAATTTCTATGCTTTGAGCCAACCCACCAGGCCGTTGGTGTTCAGACTTTACTTGCTGACAATTCGGACACCATGCCACAAAGTCCGCCACATTCCTTTTCATGTCATTCCACCAATAGAATTCCTTGAGATCATGATACATCTTTGTAGAACCTAGCATGGAATACCTAGAAGTGTGAGCCTCGATCACGATTCTTTCCCGGAGACCATCTATAATTGGAACACATAGCCTCCCTGGTACCTTAGTGTACCATCATCCATACCAAGAGTAAAAGCCATAGTTTTGTGTTTTAGAATCCCCTCCTTCAATTGTACCAACAATGGACCGTTTTATTGCTTCTCTTTGACTTCCACGACAAGCAATGATTCAGCCCTATTTTGCACAATTACTCCTCCTTCATTAAAGTCCGCAAGACGGACTCCCAAACTAGCTAACCGGTGAACCTACCTGGCTAACGACCTTTGATATGCCTCCAAGTGAGCCAAACTACCCATAGATTTTTGGCTAAGAGCATCCGTCACAACATTGGCTTTCCTTAGGTGATACAGAATATCGATGTAGTAATCCTTGAGTAACTTAAGCCATCTTCTCTGCCTCAGATTCAGCTCCTTTTGTTTGAAAATATATTGAAGACTCTTGTGGTCCATGAACACATCCACATGGACCCATATAAATAATTAGGCCAAATCTTCAATGCAAAACCAATCGCCGCAAGTGCTAAGTCATGTGTTCGGTAGTTCTTTTCATGATTCTTGAGTTGCCTTGAAGCATAAGCTATAACCTTGCCATGTTGCATTAACACACACCCAAGACCGATCCTTGAAGCATCACAATATACCAAAAACCCATTTGTACTCTCTGACAGGGTCAACACCGACGCCATAGTCAATCTTGACTTCAACTCCTGGAAGCTCCTTTCACAAGCATCGGACCATTGGAACTTAACCGCTTTCTAAGTCAATTTAGTCAATGGAGAGGCAAGAGTAGAGAACCCCCCCCCCCTCCCCCCCCCACAAACTTGTTGTAATACCCTGATAAGCCCAAGAAACTGCGAATCTCGATTGGCGTTATAGGTCTAGTCCAATTCTTCACCGCTGCAATCTTTTGAGGATCAACCTTAATTCCTTCTCGGAACATGACCCAAGAATGAAAGCTGCCGGGCATTTGTTAGCCCAAAAGACATTACCAGAAATTCAAAGTGCCCATATCGGGTCCTGAAAGTTGTTTTCAGAAATTATGCTCCCTGATCTTCAATTGGTGGTACCCGGAACGTAAATCAATTTTGGAGAAGTACCTAGCACCCTGTAACTGATTAAACAAATCATCCATTCTTGGTAACGGGTACTTATTTTTTATTGTGACTTTGTTGAGCTGCCGGTAGTCAATACACATCCTCAATGATCCATCTTTCTTCCTCACAAAGAGAACTGGTGTGCCAATGGTGACACACTCAGTCGGATGGAACCCTTCCCTAACTGATCCTTCAATGGTTCCTTTAGCTCCTTTAATTCTGCTGGTGCCATCCTGTAGGGCGGAATAAATATAGGCTGCGTGCCTAGCATCACATCAATCCCAAAATAAATCTCCATGTCTGGCGGAATCCCAGGGAGCTCATCAGGAAAGACCTCTTGAACTTCATTCACAACTGGCACAGACTCGAGTGTAGGTGCCTCAACATCGGTGTCCGTAACCTGGAGCAAATGATAGATACACCCCTTATTAATCATCTATGTGGCCTTAAGGTAAGAAATAAACCTACTTTTTGGCATCACATCATCCCTATTCCACTCAACAACTGGCTCATTTGGAAATTCAAACCTCACAGTTCTAGTTCGACAATCGAGCATGGAAAAACATGAATGAAGCCAATCCATTCCCATAATTACATCAAAATCGACCATCCCTAATTCAATGAGATTAGCCACGGTGTCCCGACCACATACCGTGACAACACAACCCCTATAAACCCGTGCCGCCACAATAGACTTGCCAACCGGAGTAGATACATAGAACGACTCATGAAGTTGTTCATGTTCTATCTCAAATTCCATAGCTAGATAAGGCGTAACATAGGACAAGGAGGAACTGGGATTAATAAGAGCATATACATCATGAGATTGGACAGTCCATATACATGTGAAAACATATGGAGAAGCCTTTGCACTCTGGCTACCACTCATAACATACAAACGGTTGGGTCCTCCTGAACTTTGTGCACCACCCCTAGCTTCACCACGCCCTGCTGGTACTGGAGCGCCTCGAGCTGGAGGGGTTGAAGATGTAGTAGTTGCAAAACTGGATGGTTGTATTGTGCCCCTGCCCGCACCCTGGCGTGATGAACGATACTCCTGTTATGACTCCTCAATCTGCACTTGTAACATACAACTAAGTCCATGTAGCAGATTCCTAAGTGCATCCTCCCACACCTGGGGCATGGGGGCCTCCGCTGCTGCTGGAATCTCCTTCCTGATCGACCTTGTTGGTGGGGGTCGCTGTTGCGCTGATTGGGCCTGTAATGACTCCCCAGGTGCTGACTGGGCCTATTGGCGGCGCACTGGCTTAAGACTGAGCATAAGACTGGGATGGCCCTGATGACCCTCCCCTAAAAGTTGATCTTCCCCCGCCAAATGACTCCCCAAAGTTGCCCGCGGACCGGGCCTTGCTGGTACCTTCTCGCTCCATTATGTTCTTCAACTTACGGTTCTCAGTAGCTTGAGCAAATGCTACCATCTTCCCATAGTTCATATCTGAATTCAAGGCAGTTGTAGCGGTCTCATTGATAACCAAGGGGTTAAGGCCCTACACAAACCGACGCACTCTAGCCTCCATAGTAGGCAATATGAGAATGGCGTACTTAGACAGGCGCACGAACTCCATGTGATACTCCCACACACTATTACTACCTTGTTTAAGGTTCTCAAACTCTGCGGCACGGGCTGCCCTAGTCTCGAGAGGCAAGAAATGATCCACGAAAGCATCAACAAACTCACTCCACCTTGCTGGAGGGATATCTTCTTTCCGAGAGTCCTCCCATAGATCAAACAAAGAATAGGCCACCCCTTTCAGGCGGTAGGCGACCAACTTCACTCCCTCCGTCTCAGTAGAGAGCATAATCCGTAGAGTCTTATGCATCTCATCAATGAAGTTCCGTGGGTCCTCCTCGAGATTAGCACATGTGAACAGGAGGATCCAACTGAAGATACCTATTCACCTTGGAACCTCTAGAATCCCTTGTTGGCTAGAAGAAGTGAGTGCAACATTTGATCTCTAGGCTTGAGAAGCCACTATTTTTGTCAGCATCTAGATAGCTCCCCTAAGATACCCATCATAAATACAAGAACCAGAAGTTGGGGATGGAAGTGGAACCGGAATACCAGGTGGAGGAACCGTCGCACCCTCAGTAGGTGCAGGAACTGGTGTGGCCTAGTCAGGTGTAGTGGAATCAGGCACTATAGTAGTCGGGGGATGATACTGACCCCTCGGGTATACAACCGCATCATCAAATTAAGGGTCAACACCATGTGTGCGGCATGGCATCCGATCACGGCCCGATCGGCTAGGCCATCTCACCCAAGACATCCCTCGTTCAATCATCATCTCACTTCATACTTCTTTCACATCTTGTCAATTCATTAGTACGAGTGGCCTCAATTAGAAAGTCATTCTTGGCACTTGGACGTATTTCATAATTATGTATTCCCCTTTTTCACATTCAAACATCATTATCACCAACAACAGTAAGGCCTACCATGTAAGGCATTAGTACACATATAAGCAATTTGGGAATCCCAACCACATAGAGGCTTTTCATACAATTTGTCATAACAACCTTTATTAAATTTTGACCTGAGGTCTTAATATTTCTAGCACATATTCCACATTTTGAACACACCCTCACAAGGCAAGATGATATGATGAAGCATTTAGAATAAATATTGAACATATATCCTTCAACACAAACACGTTAGGAGTAGTCAATTCTATCATGATCAATTTGGTACTTACACCAATTACACGAACAACGAAGGATTCGATTCTAAGAAGAATGGGGTTTAGCCAACATACCTCAATGCTTCCTTTACACTTTAAAATGTTCCGGAATTCTTAGCACCACGATCTATTTTAGAAATATAACAAGTTGGACCAATATTAGGAAGATGGTCATGATTCTAGCTCATTTGAGCACATTATCAAACATTATGTGTGCATTAATGTTTTTAAGGCCTTTTTATGAAAGATTCTATCATTACTCAATCCATTCTCTACCATTTTTAGCTCACAACCTTCCCACCAACTTCAAGGATACATTCATGCAAGATAACAATTCCCACACCCAATAATTGTCTTTCTAATTATCCCATTTTAGTAAATTTTCGAAACTAAGAGCTAGGGCATAGATTCTTACCTTTAAGATGAGGACTTTCTTGAAAATCTTCAAGGATTTAACAAGAATTGATGGATATTAGGTTGAAGGTTACTTCCCCACTCTAAGAACTCTTTCTTACTCTAAAAATATCAGGAATATGCTCAAAAATGGATTATGGCATATGTTTTAACGAAATAGGGTCGGTTTTAAAACCCTAAAAAATTAAGCCCCTCGACAGGATCTGCGGTCGCATATGCGACCGCATAATAATTCTGCGATCCGCAAAATAACCACAAAAAATGGTCTTCAGAACTGGGCTGGTCTGCTTCACTCTACGACTGTTATGTGACTCGCAGACCTGTTCTTCGGTCGCATAATGATCCGTATAACCTCCCTCCGTAAAATCTAAGGATGATTATGCGAGAAAAAAGTGCGGCCCACGAAATGCTTATGGTTTCGCATAATTGGCCGTGAAATTGACCTCAAAATTGGCCCAAAAAGCTGCTTCACTCTGCGGCCATTCTCGGGCCCGCAGAGTGATTATGTCACCGCATAATGGGCCGCATAAATTCCTATCTCTGCAAAATATTTTCCTTCAACTCCCCAACGTACTGTTCAATGCCTATCTCTACTATTATTAACTTTTACGCCTACCCCGGTATCACAAAACCCCGATTTTCAGGAAAACATTTACGGGGCCTTACAACGGCCACCCCACTCGGGGACTATTATCTCGGGCAAGCTCGGATAAAACAGAAAAACAAGTCTGATGGGAAGTTCCTGAACTAAACGGCTACGGCCAATTTAACACGACTCGGAGACATCCGAAATCCGTAACAAAAATAGGCCTTCGAAAAAGAAAAAATTCTCTCACAACCAGTTCTAAAGGCTACCCCCGGCAAAGTCGTAAACTTAAGATATTTGAGGGGAAAACTTCGGTAACATCGAACCCCAACAACGCCTTAACCCAGAAAGGCAATAAAGGTAAGGTTTGTTTGAACCCGCGAACACAACCTTATTGTTTCATGCTAAGGCATTTCAACCTTTGTGAATACAAATAATAAAACAAAGAAAAAATTTTACAGCCGAAAGGGGAAGAAAAACCTTATATATATATATATATATATATATATATATATATACAATAACCTTTTTTTACGAAGGCCAGATTAGCATAATACAAAAATTTACAACAGCCAAAAAGGCCTAAAAAAATTCAAAAGAAAGCAAGAATACAAAGGCCTAAGTGGTCTGGTCTTCATCGGAGGTAGCATCTCCATCATCGGGATCTTCCCGTCTTCGGACTCGCTCAAGAAAGGCCAGCTTCCGGGCCCTGGTTTCCTCTGCTTTGGCATTCTTAATTTCGACCATAATATCAAAGGCCTGAGCATGGACTCCTTCGAGGGATTCCTTTCGAGCTTGCCATTTTGCACGATCCACCATGCTCTTTGCCTTCACCTGGATGGCCTCGCCATCGACCTTAAACTGGGTCACTTTAGCATCATCTTTGGTGTTGGCCACAACCACCTCAGATCTGGCCACTTCGAGTTCATTGTCCAAGTTTGCCTTATCAGAAACAGCTAAGTCCAACTAAGATTGAAGCTCCTTGATCTTCTCGACCCGCACCGAGGCCTTCTCTTTTGCATCTTGGATCTAGGTCTCGGCTGACTCCAGTAGTGCTTGGACGGTTTCCTTTTTGGAGGCTAAGATTTCCATGTTCTTTTTGGATTCTTCAGCCTCGGCTTGTATTGCATCTACCTACTGGCGCGCCCTCGCTTTTTTTCCAACTCCTTTCGGGGTCGGTCAAGGGTTTTGACATTGTTGGGACAACTCGCTTCCTTTTGGGAAAGGGGTTTTCAAGTTTTGAAGAGTCGCCACCTAACGAGTTAAGGTGCGTTAGGGCACCTATTTAGGGTCATTTACATACAAGTTTTGTTAACCAGAGATAGGGTAAGGGCTTGAAATTATTCCAAGGGGAAGGTGTTAGGCACCCCTCAGAATCCAAAACTGTGGTTCCCGACCAAACAACTTTTTGTGAATTTGTACAGATAACAAGTAGGCAATCAATGTTTAAACAAAGTAAATAGTCTTGAAAGGTCCGCAGTCTAAGCACACATGTGTTACTAAGTTTGAAAATATTTAATAGCTAAGTAAGATCTTGAAAAGAGTTACATTCTAAACATGCATATGAGATATGGGACGTCCTAAGTTGTTTGTTATATGGATCACATCAATGCAATACCCGGTACGTCACTCCTCAAAGAGGGGCTACATGTGGTATTAGCGCACCGGTCATCATATCCATATCTAACCTTCCCACCCCGTAAAGGTAATTAAAGCGAGTGTTGGTCTACGACCTTTATTACGTGTTGTTATCCGTCCCTTCCTAATAGTCCTGGAGGAGCTTAGGACTTCTATCCTATGAGGGAGGTTCTAGGCAGACCATTAGGTTCAAAGGAAAAATACTAAGGCGACAGATAAAACAAATAGGACTGCAATTAGGGGAAAACACAGAAAGAGCAAAGAAAGTCCCAAGTATACCTCCACATATAAGGCAAATAGGCAGCACGACTTAAACACAATTAAGGTCAGCATTTAGCTTCAAAACCCTAAAGCATGATATCTAGGCGATTTTAAAATGTAAATAGATAGCATATTTCTTCCATACTTCAGAAAAAGGAATCCTAATCAGTTTTGCCTACTGATTTTAAAATATGTTGAATGTTAGGCAGCAACAAAAGCAGATTTCTAGTTTTAATAAATTTATGACCTAAGGCTTGCCTAGGTGTAAGACAATGTACCAGTTATCAGGATTACTTAGAGAAAAACTGTTTGAAATTGTATTACTAAACATGTTGTTCTTAAGCGTTCAGAATTCAGGGATTATTACCAGTTATTTGCAAACTGAGTGAAGTTGTTTTTATCAGTAATTAGACTAGAAGTGCCTAAGCGGATATGAAGGCAATCCTAAGGACATGATCTCTAATGCACATAGATACAAAGTGGTGTATATGCAGTACCTAAGCATAATTTCCTAACTGTTTAAGCATGCTCCAGTATATGCAGAGATGACATGTTGATTAATGTTGTTTTAGCCTAAAACAGGATCTCTATGTGTAGAACATGATTGTAGAAAGTACCATGTTGTTATCAAATTTTTTTAAGTGATATAATAGTGAAATGGACATGCTGAAAACAGTAATCAGAAGGCCTAAGAGACATGATCTCTAATGCATGAATGAACCCTAAGCATGGTTTCTATTGCGCAAGTAGGAATATAAACCTAATAACATGTTTTCTACCCTTTAATGGCTAAGACATGCATAATTTCCCCTTCTCTTTTCACTATCCGTCCCTAGAGTTGTTTACAATAATTATTACAAACCATTTGCACGAATTACATAATTGAAATAAGAAAAAAGGAAGAAGTTATACTATAGGGAGCCTACTGATAGGCCCGAAATCTCCAGAATGTCTCAAATGCCATTGGTTCGCAGCCTTTCACATGATCCAGGTGTGTCAGAGTTCCCAAAGGATCTCAAGGGATCCCGGGCAGTGCTCACACCCAGATTCATAACCAAACTGAGTAAGTGCAGTGCGGAAGGGCCAGCTCTAATGTGTCAGAGTTCAGAGGGAGCTCATATGGATCCCTAAGCAGTCACACATTAAAGGGGCAGAACCTAGACTTCTAAGAGTATATGTGAGAGTGCTTGACATAGTTTTGAAAGAGTTGAGTTGGAAAACAGTGTGAAAATGAGTACTTTGAAATACGTTTTGGAGAACAACAGAAGAGTTCGCTTTTAGTAAAAACAATTTGAAAGAAAGGGATTAGGACAATCAACAACTCAGAACCACATCAGCATGCAGAGTACAGGGAAGCAGTCACAAACAGGGAATAAGAGATTGGGGACAAGTAGGTCACATATGAAAGCATACTTGCATACAAGTTAACACCAGAGAAATACTACAGAACTTTAAACAACCATGGAAAGATGTTCAGGCCAGGAACCTGACAAGAATCAGATCGAGGGGTGCTAAAGAGGAAGTACATAACAAACAGAGTTGCACATAGATTCAAGGGGGATTCATGAGCCTAGCACAGATCAGGGTTACATAGTAAGTAAGTGACACAAATACATGCTTATAGTGTGCTGGGAACCAGGGGGTAAGGCAGAAGTGTAGTGAAGCATATGAAAACAGGAGACATGCTGAAACTAAAGGGAAGGTAGAATCACATAGATAGAATGACAAATAGACATGCTAATTGCAAGGTAAACACCAGAACCACAAGTAAAAACATAATAGGAATAATAGGAATTGCAATACAAATAGGAACATATTGTTTTGGAGGCTTTAAGTTAAACTGAAAACATACCAGTTGAATGAGAGAGTAAGTGCAGAGTGAAGAGCAGTAAAGTGAAGAGCAGTAGAGTGTAGAGCAATAGAGTGTATAATTACTCAGTCTTGGCTTTCAGCCGACTGAGAGTAGCAAGTAAACAGCAAGAAGAGCAAGAGAGGATATGTGTGTGTGTGTGTGTAAGAGAATTCAGAAAAGTAAAATTGTTCGTCTTTTATGCTAATGAGAGAGTAGAGGTATTTATAATTTTTAAACAGGCAAAGAAGTAAGGTAACAAGTACTAATTTAGCATAGTTATGGAAATAATTACCAATCAGAATCAATTAAGACTCGGACTCCCTTTAATTAGGGAGTCATAGTTCAAACGGACATAATCAGTATTAAACAAGGAAAATAATCAATTATAAAACTCATTTTTACCATAATAGGAGTGGTAAAGTATATGGCATGCAATTAGGTCTAAGCACATAATACACAATTTAAGGAAAGTGTATAAAATAATTGACAACATATTTGTGCACATAAATAAGGTAGAGTACAATTTTAATTCTGGAAATTAGTCAAAAGAATCACGAATGATACTGAAAATCACAGGGAATCATTACTAATTAAGGAAAGTATCACACAAGTAATGGAGTAATTCGAAAATAAAAATAAAAACTCTAAGGAAAATACAAAAAATCAAAGCTTTAAGGAGAATATCACGGTTCTAAGGGAAATACACAGAATCAGTGGAGAGTATTATGTAAACAATCAATAAAACGAATAATCAGACTTATTAAATGATAAATAGCACGTGTTGAACAAAAATAAGAGGAACCCTAAGCAAGTAGTTAGAGGAACAATAGAGATTCAGAAACCTTAACAACAAGTTAGAGGGAGAAGCACAAGAATACATAGAACATACATGAAAGCCCAAAAGGTTCATGAGATACACGCAAACAACCTCGCAAACAGACTCGAACTTCAAATCGAACCCAGAAGTATTAGGGCTTTTTAACAAAAGTGAATCTGTCAAGACCCAAATTTCTAACTCAGGTCGTGATGGCGCCCAATGCAGGGGTCAGGCAAGCCAACACTTGTTTACTAACGGTGTTACCCTATTTTATAAGATGTTCAAATATTTCCCAAGTTTTAAGTTATGAATCGTTAAATGAAAACGGGTAAGCGAGGCAACTTAAATCAATGTAACCCAAAATCATGAGCCAACATATACAGTTTAGCCAAAAATACCATCAAGTCTACTATATGTGCCAGAACCTAGTTTCACAAGTCTACAGGCGACTAGTAGAATATACAAAACCAGACCAAAATAACTGTACTACTGTCTGAAGAGAATAGACAGAAAATCAAAAGACAACTCCAAGGTACTGTTGTGAGATCGCCAAGGGGAAACAGCTCACCGGAGAAGTCGAATATGGTATATGCTCTCAAGATCGCGCTCCGGTCTGATAACCAGATGCACCTGCCTCAGAACCTGTACAATTAAGTACAGAAGTGTAGCATGAATACATATAAACAAATATGTACCCAGTGAGTATCCCGTCTAAACTCGAAGAAGCAGTGACGAGAGGTAGACTTGATACTCACTAGGGTCAATAATAATAATATAATTAAATGAACCTAGATAGGAATAGCAGTCATGGTAATCACGAAGACATGAAATATCAAGTATGTAAATTTGCAGTCTATCCGCATATATCAAATAACAATTATCATAAAAGTCCCAAGTTCCCCTTCCACATGGAGCAATTTATTTAATAATAATAAGACTCTCAATCAAATACATAGCACATAGCATGCCGGAGCGTACGACTGAAGCGACGCGAAAATAAATGTGCACTGCCGAGCGTCGAACGGCTCGAACCATAGATTTATCTATTACCCCGCTCGCGAATCGAACATGCGACGCGATTGACATAATTATAAGGCTACCCCGCTCACGAATCATACATGCGACGCGGGTGCTCATATACATACACAGAGTTATCATAAAATTCAGGAATTCAACAGCGATTATACTTGGAAACAAAACTAAGGCAACAGTAAATTGAATATAACTCCCAAGTATTCTCTTGCTAGTTCAAGAATAACAAACAACTCAAGATACCGTTAGGGATACATGCAAGGCACAAAGAGCATGCTTGTGAGTCTTAAAAACTACCCGACATAACATAGTAGTAGCTACGCACGGACTCTCGTCACTTCGTGCGTGTGTAGCCCCCGCAAATAAGGACAATTCAATCATTTAAAATTACCTATGGGGACGATTCCCTCTTACAAGGTTGGAAAGAAGACTCACCTCATGTAGAACCTACTTCCCGGGTAAAAAACGCGCCCAAAACTCCAAACTCGTCACCCAAGAACTCGAAACTAGTCAAATGTTATAATAATACGTCAATATATACTCAAGAATATGAAATTCTCCTATTAGCTTAGTTAATTCATCTTACTTTGAAAAATCCCAAAATACACCCCCGGGCCCACATGCTCGGATTCTGGAGATTTTTGAAGAAAACACTCACCCATAACCTAAGGATCATTAATATATGATTTTTGTATGATTTCATGGTGAATAAGTGGGGAAATTCCCTAAACTTCCGCAAGCCTTAGGTTTCTACTCTAACCCTTGATTTACAGTAATTAGGGTGTTAATCTACCTAGGAATTGATGTATTTAACCAACATTTGAGTGGAAATAACTTTCCTCTAGTAGTTAGGTCGTTTGGCTCCCTCTCAAGCTCCCAAAGTCGACAATGGTGGAAGAAATGGGGTGAAAAATGGTTAAGTCCCGTGTTTAAAGAACTCACTGCCATCAGTGATTTTGCACCTGCGGCTCGAGGACCGCACCTGCGGTTTCGCACCTGCGAGACAAGGCTCGCACCTGCGGAAGTGGGCAAGAAGGTCTGGGACCGCACCTGCGGAGAGGAGCTCGCACCTGCGGCTCCGCTCCTGTAGAAACATGTCCGCACCTCCGAGATTGGACTCCCCGCTGGGGCCGTACCTGCGAGGCCTGGACCACATGAGCGGTCTCGCACCTGCGACTGGGAAACTGCACCTGCGGTCACACCAGATCAGGTGCACCAGCAGTTAAGGCTGCTGGTTTTTGGCCTCGTTTGGTGCCCGAGAGGCACCTGGGCCCACCCGAGCCCCCGTCCAAATATACCAACAAGTCCTAAATCATATTACGGACTCGCTCGAACCTTCGAAACACCAAAAACAATGCTAAAACTCAAAATCACACCTCAAACTCCCTAGGATCAAACTTAAGAACTTTAAGTTCTTGAATTCGGTTTCAAATGCACCGAACCGACCTATACTACTCGGAATGACACCAAATTTTGCAAGCAAGTCATAAATGACATAACAGAGTTATTCCCGATCTCGGAATTCCGTTCGGACCTCGATAACATAAAAACACGTTCCAAACCAAATTATGAACTTAAGGAAACTCCATTTTCGTTATTTGGCGTCGAGACTCACCTCGTGTAGAACCTACTTCCCAGGTCAAGAACGCGCCCGAAACTCCAAACTCGTCACACAAGGAATCGAAACTAGTCAAATGTTATAATAATACGTCAATATATACTCAAGAATATGAAATTCTCTTATTAGCTTAGTTAATTCATCTTACTTTGAAAAATCCCAAAATACACCCCCGGGCCGACATGCTCGGATTCCGGAGATTTTCGAAGAAAACACTCACCCATAACCTAAGGATCATTAACATATGATTTTTGTATGATTTCATGGTGAATAAGTGGGGAAATTCCCTAAAATTCCTCAAGCCCTAGGTTTCTACTCTAACCCTTGATTTACACTAATTAAGGTGTTAATCTACCTAGGAATTGATGTATTTGACCAACATTTGAGTGGAAATACCTTACCTCTAGTAGCTAGGTCGTTTGGCTCCCTCTCAAGCTCCCAAAGTCGACAATGGTGGAAGAAATGGGGTGAAAAATGGTCAAGTCCCGTGTTTAAAGAACTCACTGCCATCAGTGATTTCGCACATGCGGCTCGAGGACCGCACCTGCGGTCTCGCACCTGCGAGACAAGGCTCGCACCTGCGGAAGTGGACAAGAAGGTCTGGGACCGCACCTGGGGAGAGGAGCTCGCACCTGCGGCTCCAGCTCCTGCGGTAACATGTCCGCACCTCCGAGATTGGACTCCCCCCTGGGGCCGCACCTGCGTGGCCTAGACCGTAGGAGCGGTCTCGCACCTGCGACTGGGAAACTGCACCTGCGGTCACACCAGATCAGGTGCACCAGCAGTTAAGGCTGCTAGTTTTTGGCCTCGTTTGGTGCCTGGGAGGCACCTGGGCCCACCCGAGCCCCCGTACAAATATACCAACAAGTCCTAAATCATATTACGGACTCGCTCGAGCCTTCGGAACACCCAAAACAACGCTAAAACTCAAAATCACACCTCAAAACCCCTAGGATCAAACTTAAGAACTTTAAGTTCTTGAATTCGGTTTCAAATGCGCCGAACCGACCTATACTACTCGGAATGACACCAAATTTTGCAAGCAAGTCATAAATGACATAACAAAACTATTCTCAGCGTCTGAATTCCGTTCCGACCTCGATAACACAAAAATAGATTCCAAACCAAATTATGAACTTAAGGAAACTCCATTTTCATTATTTGGCATCGAAACGCTCCCGGGTCATCAAAAAACCATTTCGGACATACGCACAAGTCCGAAATCATCATAAGAAGTTATCGGAACCGTCAAAACTCGATTTCGAGGTCGTTTACTAAAAATGTTGACCGAAGTCAAACTTGGCCTTAAAGTCCAACCTTAAGGAACCAAGTGTTCCTATACCATTCCAAACACTTCCGAATCCCGAACCACCCGTCCCTAAAAGTCATAAATCACTATAAGCCACTACGGAAAGTCTTATTCAGGGGGACGAGGTCCGAATGCGCAAAATGACCGGTCGGGTCGTCACAGAATCGAACAAAAAGAAAAGCTCAGGGGACGTTTAAACATGCTAAAATCATAAGGTAATTGCTAAAAAATTAGAAAGAAATCATTTTGCAAAAAAGTTTTAAAACCCTAATCTTGAAAGTTAGGAAATCGTTTGAAAACAAAGAGATTTTTTAGAAAAACATGTGAGAACCTTAAAGTACACATAGATATGTCACAAATCTAAAAAGATTGGAAAATTTTAAAGCTAGGGTTTCCAAAGAAAACCCAGAAAAGGAGAAGAAAAATTAAAATATTACCGGCCTTTGGCGGGCAAATGTAAAGATCTTACTCGAACAGCCATAGGTGTCCGGAAAAGATGGCATGAGAGCGGAGATGGGAGTGAATCGCCTCTGGGTCACTTGAGAACCTCAATTGGTGACACAAGTGTGAAGGATGGAGCCTTGAGGCTAGTGAGAGGTGGAGCCTCCATGGTTTACGGCGAGGAGGTGGCCGGAGAAGGGAGATAAGGGCTTCAGTAGATGAAGCGTCTAGAGAGAGAGATGGGAGAGGATTCGGAGAGACGGCCGAGAAATGAGAGGGTTCTAATTAAGGTAAGGACCAATCTGGGTCGTTGATTTGAATTAATCAATGGCTCAAATCCAATGAGGGATTGGGCTAGGTAGGATTTCAGGTTTGGGTTGGGTAACTAGGCTAATATATTGTGTTAGGGGTCCGGATTAATTAGGCTAGAATTAAAAAATAAAAGTGGCTAATTGTTAAATTCCCCATAAAAATAGATAAATAATTTATAAAAATAACTAATAATTATAAAAATGAAATTGATGCTAAATAGAATAAATTAAAATGACTAATTATTGGGTAAAAATAGCATAAAACATATAATTAGGCTATAATTGCAAAGTTATTGCAATTACAGCCAAATAGTGTCAATTTGGTTAATTGTGAAATAACTTGGTCTTAATAGGACCAAAAATGATATATTAAATCAATAAATATTTTTGAAATCATTTGTAATGCAATTTATGATTAATTATTAGAGATAAAAATACTGCATAAATTAAAATAATTAACAAAAATATGGGAAAATTATAGAATAATTCCAATTGTTATAAAAACCTGATTTTGAAGGTATACATGCAAATTTAAAATAATTTGAGGAAAAACTAGGTATCAACAGTTGCCCCTCTTTACCCGGGAAGGATGAAAGAGTTGTCGGGTAAAGATATGACGGCCAATTTTGACTGAGCGAAGCGGTTTGAAGAGATTTAGGTCGCACCATGATTTCTGAGTTGCCTACATATCCCTGGTTTTACAGGAATTAGGTCGTATGTATTTCAGGAGTCATCGGCGGAGTATACGGATGGAACTTTTACAAGAACGGACGCAACATATAGGGTTGGTTGAATAAACGGTTTACGAGAATGGTTAGGAAAACTGGAGCGGGACCGCTCCTGCTAGGATGGTCGTTGCTCGCCGGATTACCTACAAATGAGCAATACAAGCATATATTGTGCGTAAATTTAAACATGATGCAAGTTCCCGTTGGACTGTGAATGTTGTCTCGGACGGTTAAGGATGACGTCCTCAGACCATGATGTCCTGGGCCATGAATTGTTTGATGCGGGATTCACAGGCCATGAAATGATGTTCTCGGGCCATGAAGATGGTGCCTTTGAACGATGACGCCTTTGAATAATGATATGCAAAAATCGAGAGAGATCTTCAGGCCATGACATGATGTTCTCGGGCCATGAAAATGGTGCCTCTGAACGATGACGCCTTTGGACAGGTTGGCGATATTTCAGCCCATGAAATGCAGTAATATGATGCAGACAAGACAGAGCTTAGTCTTGCGAATTGAAGGGCAGAGCTTAGCCCGAAAGAAAACTAAAGTAAATAATACTTTGAGAGATAGCACTTAGTCTCGATAAAAGGTAAATTAGAGGCAGAGCTTAGCCTCGGAAGGCAGAAAGGTAGCCTTATGCAGATGCGGATGGAGATAGAGCTTAGTCTTGAAAGGCAGAAAGGTAGCCTTATGCAAATGGAAGGCAGAAAGGTAGCCTTATACAGATGCAGATGGAGACAGAGATTAGTCTCGGAAGGCAGAAAGGTAGCCTTATGCAAGTGGAGGTAGAGCTTAACCTCGGAAGGCATAAAGGTAGCCTTATGCAAATGCAGACGGAGACAGAGCTTAGTCTCAGAAGGCAGAAAGGTAGCCTTATGCACGTGGAAGGCAGAAAGGTAGCCTTATGCAGATGCAGATGGAGACATAGCTTAGTCTCGGAAGGCAGAAAGGTAGACTTATGCAAATGGAGATGGAGACAGAGCTTAGTCTCGGAAGGCAGGAAGGTATCCTTATGCAAAGGGAGGTAGAGTTTAACCTCATGCAGAAAATTAAATAACAAATGACAATAGAATTTCTTAGCTGATAGCAGATTGCGCCATTGTAATTATTATGAGCATCGTGACTACGGAGCATTGTTGTGATGTGTTGATAATAAATGTCGGTAAGTGCGACGACTTTGAACAATGGTTGAGCAATGTTTGGGATTTTGCAACCTTAGTGCCTACATCCAAAGAAAAATCGTGAGTTCTGTAAATGAGGAGGTTAGTTCGTATCCCCACTGGCTTTGCTTGATCTGATGACACTGTTCGTATCATTGGGGTAACGTTTGCTAAACAAAGTTGTTTTCAAAAGTAAGTATGCATGATTTTGTAAATATATAACACAAACATATAATTTAAAATAGTTTTAGATGAACCGACGACCGTGACACGGTTCAAGACATTGCAACCACTCCTGCTACGGAATTTTGAGGGTCCTACTCAAAATTCTGCCCCAGTTTGATGGGTTGACTGTTGCACATGCGACGATTGGCTGAACTTGCTTTGGAATTTTGAGGGTCCTCCTCAAAATTCTGCCCCAGTTTCCAATTGCGGGGAAAAATGAAAATTTTATTGAATTGTGACTGAACTTATAGGGCTGCCTACGTATCCCCTCTTAAATGGGAATCAGGTCAGGCATAGTTCAATTTACATCATTGATAAAAATATCAAGGGTTACACATAGTAGCTTTTGACTGCATCTGAATTGATTGGCTTCGGCCAGACTTCTCCGTCCAATTATGCAAGTATAAGTGCTCCTCCTGTCAGTATTCGGTGAACCATGTACGGGCCTTGCTAGTTGGGAGAGAATCTCCCTTTGGCTTCCTCTTGATGTGGAAAGATTTTCTTCAACACCAGCTTCCCTGGTGTGAACTGTCTAGGCTTTACTTTCTTGTTGAAGGCTCTGAACATTCTATTCTGGTAAAGCTGATCGTGACAGACTGCATTCATCCTTTTTTCCGTCTATGAGGGCTAGTTGCTCATAACAACACTTTACCCATTCTGCATCGCTGAGCTCAGCTTCTTGTATGATTCTTAAGGAGAGAATCTCCACTTCAGCGGGAATGATAGCTTCTGTACCATAAACTAGCATATAAGGGGTTGCCCCAGTTGACGTGCGGACCGTGGTGCGGTATCCCAGTAGAGCAAATGATAACTTCTCATGCCACTTCTTGTGCTTCTCTACCATCTTCCTCAATATCTTCTTGATATTCTTGTTGGCGGCTTCTATAGCTCAATTCATCTGAGGTCTATAGGCTGTGGAATTCTTGTGTTTGATCTTGAAAGTTTCGCACATAGCTTTCATCAGGTTACTATTGAGTTTGGAACCATTGTCGGTGATGATTGATTCTGGAACTTCGAACCGACAAACAATGTGGTTATGGACAAAGTCTGCCACGACTTTCTTAGTTACCGCTTTGTAGGATGCTACTTTGACCCATTTAGTGAAATAATCGATTGCTAATAGGATGAACATGTGTTCGTTAGAGGGGGTAGGCTCAATTGGTCCAATGACATCCATTCCCCAGGCGGCGAACGGCCACGATGAGCTTGTTGCATTGAGCTCATTTGGAGGTACCTTTATCATGTCTGCATGTACCTAACAGCGGTAGCATTTACGGACATATTGGATGCAGTCCGTTTCCATGGTCATCCAGAGATAACCGGCTCGGAGTATTTTCTTAGCAAGACAAAGCCGTTTATATGTGGTCCACAGGTCCCAACATGTATCTCCTCAAGTAGCTTGGAGGTTTCTTTTGCATCGACACATCTCAACAATCCCAAGTCGGGAGTCCTCCTATACAGGATTCCTCCACTGTGAAAGAAGTTGTTGGATAATTTTTGAAGTGTGCGTTTCTGAACGTGAGTTGCGAATTTCGGGTATTCTCCCTTTGCCAAGTACTCTTTGATGTCATGGAACCAAGGTTTTCTGTCTGTTTCTTCTTCAACATGGGCATAGTAGGTTGGCTGGCTTTGGATCTTTACTGGAATAGGATCGATGAAATTCTTATTTGGGTGTTGTATCATAGATGACAGAGTGGCCAAGGCATCAACGAACTCGTTCTAAATTCTAGGGATGTGCCGAAATTCCGTCTTTGTGAACCTCTTTTTCAATTCCTGCATGTGGTGCAGATACGGCAGTATCTTGGAATTCTTAGTAGCCCATTCTCCTTGTACAATAATGTATAAGCAAGTCTAAATCACCAATCACTAACATCTCATGGACGTTCATATCAATGTCCATATTGAGCCCTAAGATGCAGGCTTCATATTCCGCCATATTGTTGATGCAGGGGAACCTGAGTTTAGCAGATACCGAGTAATGTTGACTAGTTTCCGATATCAGGACAGCTCTAATGCCAACTCCTTTGAAATTTGCTTCTCCATCGAAGAACATTCTCCAACCGTCATAGGATTTTGCAATGTCTTCTCCTATGAATGATACTTCTTCATCAGGAAAATACGTTTTTAGGGGTTCGTATTCTCCATCCACGGGATTCTCAGCAAGATGGTCCGCCAACGCTTGTCCCTTGACCGTTTTCTGAGTCACATAGACAATGTCGAACTCACTAAGCAGGATTTTCCATTTGGCCAGCTTGCCGGTGGGCATAGGCTTCTGAAACATGTACTTCAAGGGATCTATCCTCGATATGAGATATGTTGTGTAGGCATAGAAGTAATGCCTCAGCTTTTGTGCTACCCAGGTTAGAGCACAACAAGTACGCTCCAATAGAGAATACCGTGCCTCGTACGGAGTGAACTTCTTGCTCAGATAATAAGTAGCCTGCTCCTTTCTTCCTGTTTCGTCGTGCTTCCCTAGAACGCAACCGAAAGCTCCATCTAACACTGCAAGGTAGAGTAGCAAAGGTCTACCTGGCTCAGGTGGTACGAAGACTAGCGGTGTTGACAAGTACTCCTTGATTATGTCGAAGGACGTTTGGCAATCATCGGTCCATTTGGTCGTGGCATCCTTTTTCAGCATCTTGAAGATCGGCTCACATATAATTGTGGACTGTGCTATGAATCGGCTGATGTAGTTGAGATGTCCCAGGAAACTCATCACATCTTTCTTGTTCTTTGGCGGTGGTAACTCTTGTATGGCTTTGACCTTGGACGGATCTAGTTTTATCCCTCGACGACTGACAATGAACCCGAGCAATTTCCCAGCAGGAACCCCGAATGCACACTTCGCAGGGTTTAGTTTCAGATTGTATTTCTCTAGCCTATTGAAGAACTTCCTCAGATCTTCTATGTGGTCGGTAGCTTTCTTGGACTTCATAATGACATCGTCCACATATACCTCGATCTCCTTGTGTATCATATCGTGGAAGACAGTGGTCATAACTCTCATGTAGGTGGCCCCAGCATTCTTCAGGCCGAATGGCATCATCTTGTAGCAGTAGACTCCCCACGGTGTAATGAAAGTTGTTTTCTCAACATCTGCCTCATCCATCCAGATCTGATGGTAACCAGCGAAGCAATCCATGAATGACTGTAGTTCATGCTTGGCACAGTTGTCAATCAAGATGTGTATGTTTGGCAGAAGGAGATCATCTTTTGGATTGGCCCGGTTGAGATCCCGATAGTCGACATAGACTCTGACCTTCCCATCCTTCTTTGGCACTGGCACGATGTTGGCTAACCAGGTTGGATACTCCACTACCCTGAGAACCTTGGCGTTGATTTGCTTGGTGACTTCTTCCTTGATTTTCAAACACATATCAGGCTTGAACTTCCTGAGCTTTTGATTTACCGGTGGACACATCAGATTGGTTGGTAATTTGTGAGCAACAATGGATGTACTCAGACCAGTCATGTCATCATACGACCATGCAAATATGTCCTCAAACCCCTTCAAGAACTCCGTGTATTCCTTCTTCTATAACGACGACAGATGGATGCTGATGCGAGTTTCCTTGACATTTTCTGAATCTCCCAGGTTGATAATTTTGGTCTCATCCAGGTTGGACTTAGGTATATTCTCAAAATTCTCGACTTCTTTGACAATCTCATCAGGTATATCATCTTCTTCTTCTGAATCAATGTATGTTTGCTGCGTTGTCTCGTTGCACGTCATAGTCATCGGTTCATCGACACAAGTAATAGTAATGTTGTATAGATAAAGTAATGAGAGAAAAATGATAGTAATAAATATTGATTCATAAAAACGTAAAAGTGCTTTTGATAAGTTGAATAAATGTTTTGAACATTGAAGCTCTTATTGCGGAAACAGAAATCATTTAATAAAAGACAATGAATAATGCGTGTTTAGCCCTGCTACCCCGAGGCTCGTCGGGCCTGGCGATTCTGATGGTCTAGTTCTTGAGAGATGTCCCTATGCTCACGGCCTGGATGGAAGGGCCTTCCTTCCCCTCCTTCTCAAAAATGACACAACAATCCATGTCATCGTCTTCCAGAAATAAGTTCCTCAGCGTTGCAAGTGCTTCTTCTTCCTCTGACCCATAGATAATGACGGCCTGCTGAAAGGTCTGTTCCAGATGTGGTATTGGCTGCTCCAATGGGTAATAGTGACCACGCCATGGTGGCGACCAGTCGTTGTACTCTTGCTAAGTATATTCGTATCCCAGACCGAAGGTGGTGCCATGGCCCTTGATCTTTATAGGTTTGGAGATTCGTTGGAGGTTCTTGCCGAATACTTTACCTGGCTCATACCCTCTCCAATTCATCATGCTCGCTATTTTACTATCCCACCATTTGTCTTTGTCTATTGCGTTGACCCGTTCAATGTGGTGGTAAGTTTCTCCATCCATCTTCCTCCTTCCTTCAACTACCGGAATGGCCTGGCGGTTGTAAATAGGATTGCTCCTGTCTCCATGGATGATCACCTCTTGATGGTTCCATTCAAACTTCACTGCCTGATGTAGTGTCGATGCCACAGCTCTAGCGGCATGTATCCATGGTCATCCTAATAGCAGGTTGTAGGACGCCGATATGTCTATTACCTAGAAATCGACTTCGAACCATGTACCCCATTTGCAAACAGAGACTGATCTCGTCGATGGTGGACCTTTGCAAACCATTGAAAGATTTCATGTTCATTGACCCTTCTCTTATCTCGTACATCCCTTTGCCCAATTTCTTGAGCGTTGTTAACGGACAAATGTTAAGGCTGGATCCCCCGTTGATCAGAATTCGGGTGATGAAATAGTCTTCACATTGCAAAGTGATGTGCAGGGCTTTTTTATGGCCCAACCCTTCAGGAGGCAGCTCATCCTCGTGAAAGGTGATCTTATGGCTCTCCAGCACTTGGCCTACCATATTGGCCATTTCTCCACTAGTGATATTGTTTGGCACGTACGCTTCATTCAGCACCTTCAACAAAGCATTTCTGTGTGCCTCTGAATTTTGCAGCATTGAAAGAATAGATATCTGAGCTGGCGTCTTGTTCAGCTGGTCAATGACAAAGTATTCTTTGGCTTGTACCTTCCTCTAAAGGTCATCTGGGCCCGTCTCAATAATGGGTGGCCTGTTGGAGGCCTGTTTTCTTGATTCAACCAAATGCTCTGGTGTGTAGACCCTGTCGGTCCTTGTCATACCCTGTGCCGCAGTAGCTTCTTCGACCTTGACTTTGCCTTTCCTTCTTGCCTCAGCTACATAGTCCCATGGCACAACATTGGTGTAGAAAGGTGGCGTGGTTGATATCGCCACTGTGATTGGTGCAGCTATCTTTACTTCGAATGGAGCATGTGGCATGATTGCAACCTCAAATGGTGCAGGTGTCTTTGCAGGTGGTGTTGCTTCAAACTCGAAAGGCACTGATGCAACTACCTCAGCATCTCTAGATGGCTGAATCTGGACTATGATTGGGTTGAGAGTAACTGCTGGCTTCTTTGGGTCATCACTCTCTATGATCAACCCAGTTGACCCCTCTAGGTCCCAATCTTCTTCTATTTCGATCATGTGGATGCCTCCACCCTTATGGTCTAGGAGTGGATTATTGCGGACGTTGGGAGTGGATTCCTTTGCTACAATGATCTTGTTGTTGATCAAGGACTGTATCTTATCCTTCAAAGAGCGACATTCATCGATGGTGTGTCCCTTCATGCCAGAGTGGTATGCACAGGACTTGTTTGGGTTAACCCACTAAGAAGGATTCTCAGGGGTTACGGCAGGGATAGGGTTAACATAACCGGCAACCTTTAGTTTCTCATACAACTGGTCGATAGGTTTGGCGATGGCAGTATATTGTTTGGGAGGTCTTCGGTCAAAATTGGGTCGAGGTCTAAGGAAGTTTTGGCGAGCAGGGGGTGACTGATAGTGGGATGGTTTAGAGTTATAGGTGTGGTAGACAGGAGCAGGCTGGGAATATCTGGGCGAGGTATGTTGATATGTAGGTGGAGGGTGTGATTGATATATTGGTGGCGGTGGTTGGTATGAGGGTGAGGGTGCTTGGTAAGTTTGTGGAGGTGTTGGATGATATGTAAGTGGAGGTGTTTAGTAGGTTTGGTATTTTAGTGGGGATTTGGTTCTCTGTGCAACCATCACGGCTCCCACGTCCCTCTTCTCGGACACACCGCCCGACTGTAAAGCCTTATTTGTAGCTTGTAAGGCTACGAAATTGGTGACCATACCGCTTTTGATTCCTTCTTCGATTCTCTAACCCAATTTGATAATATTAGAGAACTTATGATTCTCGATCACCATCAACCGCTCATATTATTATGGATCTTGAGCTCGGACAAAGAACTTATTCATATGTTATTCGTCTAAGGCGGGTCTGACCTTGGCAGCTTCAGATCTCCATCGAGTAGCATACTCGCGAAAGGTTTCAGTGGGCTTCTTCTTAAGATTCTGAATGTAGAATGCATCCGGTGTGTTCTCTATGTTAAACCTGAATTGGTCCATAAAGTTGGACGCCATGCTTACCCAATTCGACCATTTCCTGGGGTCTCGGCTGATATACCAAGACAAAGCATCTCCTGTTAAGCTTCTCGTGAACATTTTCATGTGAATGTTTTCATCTTTCCCTACTCCAACCAGCTTATCATAGTAGGTCCTCAGATGGACTCTCGGATTGCCTGTACCATCTAACATCTCGAACTTTGGAGGTTTGTACCCCTCGGGCAGTTCGACATTGGGCTGTATGCAAAGGTCTTCATAGTTCAGTCCTTCAACTCATTTGCTTCCCTCAATGCCTTGAACCCGGCTGGTTAGCTTTTTGAGTTCCCCATCCAGATTCTTGATAAGCAAATCCTTCTCACTAGATTTGGGTGTGTATGAAATGGGCTGGGTGGAGTATGACATAGTCTCCACATAGATGGGGTTGTTGTGCTGGATTGGTGCTTGGGTGTAAAGATGGTCATTTGTGGCGTTTTGCGGTTCAGGGATGATTATCGGGGCGTTTCTCGGAGCGTGGCAGGTGTTGTGCTGGTGTTGTGGTGGGATAGTTTGATTTTCGGTGGAGTTATGTGATGATGAGTGTTGGGATGATTCTATTTGTTTGGGGTGTTTTGAGGAGGTATGGGATTCTGAGTGACATCAGGGACACTGAGTGAGAAGGATAGGTTCGCAAAATTCCGGACCTGCTCAAGCTCCCCTTGGAGCTTCACCAACCTTTGCTCGAGTTGTGTCATAGCCTCATTCTGAACCTGAGTACCTTGATCGTTAGGATCCTCTGTTCGTTCAATCAGCATTGTGTTTTTTTTTATGTTGCCTAAATCTTCCATTTTGCCTTTACCTTTGCCTTTTGGAGGACTAGGAGGAGGAGAAGGAGGAGGGCCCCTGGATCTTGTGTAGTAGGATGATGATGCCAGAGTGCACGAACCAACCTTTGGGAAGGGGAATAATCAAAGAAAATAAAATAAAGTAAAAATAAAAAGGTAGACAAGTCAGTGAGGATTATGGAAAAAAATGTTGCGGTATTTAAACACATAGTGCGGGAATATGAAGCGTGTCCTAATTTGGGAGCCTCGTTGTTCCCGAGGTAGGCCTAGCGACAAATTGATTTGGGGAACTTAAATTCTAAAATGCCTCATTTCATTGATGTAAAAATAGATGAATCCAAAACGATACTAAGAGGATAATAACCAAGAGCAGAGTCACTAATGGCCATTGGCCTTATTACATTGATAAAGCGAAAAGAAATCCTATCCTACTTGGTCCCAGAAGGACCTTCCCCAGACTCGGCATCCTTGATTCCTTCGAACAGGTTCCCCAGCTCGCGAAGTCCTAGCAGTAGGTATGCTCTAGCCAGATGTCCACCTTCGTTCCCCTCAGCCTTTTGACAATCTTCAACCCTCTTGATGAATTTACCCTTTAGCTCGACTATGCTTCGCTCCAAGTACCCCAGCTTTTTATTGGCGCTGAAAGCCATGTCTTTCCATTCTTCAATCAACTTCCTGTTGGTTTTGTGTATCTCACAGTGTTCGTCTTCGCATTCACGGATCCTCTTGCGTAGTTTATTATACTTTACTTGAGTTTCAGCTTTTGCATCTATGATCTTGTGGCCTCGAATGAACCCTGGCATGCCATCCCAGTTGTCTTCTAACCACCCTGAGTAGAAAGGTGTACATCCTGCATGATATCTTTCCGGTTTGATCGTGTCCTTTTCCATTATGATCTTACAGTTCCACATATGTTGGGCTTGATACTTGTGAGGAATATCATCATCTTGAAAGTCAGCTCGGAAATGGCTCATCTTGTCGACCCTCGGTATAATTTGCTTCCGGCCTGCTTGTCTCATAACCCGGAGAGGGACGTAAGGATATGTTCCTCTCAACCCAATTAGCACCACGAACAGTGCATCCCTAGACCTGACAATGAATTCATCTGTTGGGAACCACTCGGACATCCAGTGTACCTGCTCCTCAGTCAGATTATCGAAGAACTCTACCCATTCTCTGGCAGTTTTGGGCTGAGCAAATCTGTCGGGAAGGTATGTCATTCACTTTGGGTGATGGAAAGTGTCGCGCCCCTTTTTCTATCACACGGGTTAGGTACTGAGAGATCGGGTTTATGACATTTTGGACAACTCCTTAAAGGAAAAGGGTTTAAGGAAGAGTCGCCACCTAACGATTTTTATGGTGCGTTAGGGCACCTAGAGTTAATAACTCATAAACTAGTTTGCATTACCAAAGATTGGGTAAGGGCTTGAAATTATCCTAAGGGGAAGGTGTTAGGCACCTCTCAAGATCCACAACTATGGGTCCCAGCCAAGAAAGTTTGTGAATTTGGACGATGAACAAATAACAAGCAAGGTTCATATAAGAGGGGATTTCACGCAAAGCATAATTCATTAAAGGTTTTGAAAACATTACTAAAGAAATAAAGAAATTATCCTAGGTTTAAAGTAATACGGATCACATCAATGCAATACCCGGTATGTCACTTCCTCAAAGAGGTGGCTACACGTGGTATTAGCGCACCGGTCATCATATCCGTATTCTACCCTTCCCACCGCGTAAAGGTTATTTAAAACGCGTGTGTTGGTCATGAATGCTTATCGCGTGCTATTACCCGTCCCATCCTATAAGTCCTGGAGGGTATTTAGGACTACTATTCCTACAAGGCAGGTGTCACGCCCCAAAACCGAGGGACATGACCGGCGCTCGATCGAGTAGCCCTTGTCAAGCGGACCTGGATTCCCTTTTCCATCCCACGTATTACCCTGTGATTCCAATGTACATTATTCAATTATAATTTAAACACATTCTTACAACCTGGAATTAAATTCTAGATTTCTGTCATTACCACATGTGATACAATACTTACAAAATATACATAACATACGGGTTTACTTTACGTGGTCTACAAGTTATACTGCCCAAAATACATATGTACATAACCCACATTTCCTGTCTACGGAGCCTCTAAGAGTACAAAGGAGTTATATAATACTTGCTGGTAACAAGGCTCCGGCTATACCTTACACAAATACCAAAATAAGAATCCGGAAGAAAAGGTGGCATGAACCACACTGGGCCCCGAGAGGAGAGGGGCTCACCAAAACAGCTGATAGGACGTAGAGGAGGCACTACTGTCGGTGGGCTGGAGTACCTGCTATAGAACCACCTACAATCATCACAAGAATGTAGCGCCCCCGGCAAAAGGGACGTCAGTACATTTGAATTGTACTGGTATGTATGAACAAACTTTACTCTAAGTAAACTCAACAATGCACAGGCAAGAGACAGACAGAGAGTCACACAATCACTGCACAAAGATATAGAAAGAAACACAATGGAAGTTCCACAATTCTCACTTCATCACAATCACAATCACAATTCCACCCTTATCCCTTCTCAACATTCCACCCTTATTTCTTCTGTTGCGGCGCGCAACCCGATCCCACCTGACAATCACAATCATTTCTTATGTTTATGTTGCAGCGTGCAACCCGATCCCACGGGACAATCACATCTCACCCTTATCACTTCTCATATATCACCCTTATCCCTCCTGTTGCGGCGCGCAACCCGATCCCACCAGACAATCATATCTCATATCAACCATGACAGTTCACAATTCAATCATAGAAAATTTCAGCAATAGGAATATAGCTTCTTTACAACCCACAATACGTATAAAAAACTCGTGCCACATTAAACCTTACCAAACAGTGAATCATATACGATATTGCCACAACCGTTTAGTTCAATTACAT
>ML297337.1:0-20094 GCA_005239495.1 Nicotiana undulata
GGCTAGCCTAGTTCCACGATAGGCGCCATCACGGCCTGTTAGGATTTGGGGTCGTGACATTTTAAAGAGGGAAAATCATCGTTCTTCATAGAGGTAAGTAGTTTGGACCTTAAAACTTGATTATAGGTGATTAAGGAACATAATCACAGTGTTTAATTCATGGAAATCAGTAGGAAAAGGTGGGGTTAGGGCTTGAGATTATGAGACCTTTAGGGGTCGATTTGAGGGGTCAAACGAACTCCGATTTTAGCGTTCTTTATATGTACGGACTCGTGAGATGACGAAGAACATTTTGGTATAAAAATTTCTGAGTTCCGAGACGTGGGACCGAGGGTCGGGTTTTAGCAAATTTCGGGTTTTCAGCTAACATTGGTATTTTTCAATTGGAATTCATTCCTTAAGCATAATTTGACGATAAAGGTATGATATTTATAGATTTGGAGCACTCAGAGGTTGACACGAGAGGCAAGCGTATTGCGGAATAGTTCCCGGGCTAGTTTGAGGTAAGTAATGTCTTTAAATCCTGTCCCGAGGGTATGAAACCCCAGACTCTGCACCATTTAACGGGTTTTGGAATGCAAAGGTTGGAACTTTGGAAATATACTCCCTATTTAGGCAACTATTGAGTTGCGAAACCAATTTTTCAGCCTATGCTTAATAGTATTGTTATATTTTGATATGATTTGGGTTGTAAGCCATGTTTGGGGCCTAGTGCCGATTTGTTTACCCCTTAGGGGATATTTTACTATTTTTCTCACTGATACGTTATGATTTTCACTCAGTCTTTTCTTGATAAATTATTTTGACACTCATGGTATTTTGATACTATTTATTGAAAATGAAATAATATTTTTGGGTCGAGAACCCGGTATATTTATGGCCTGAAGGGCATGATGAGAGTGTATGACTGAGTAATGTTGCGGGCCTATGTTGTGAGGATGATATGATATGAGTGAGGCTGGGGGCCTATATTGTGTGTGATTTATGCCATGTTGTGGCTTGTTATAGCGCTTGGGCTGTAGGAGCCCCTCCGGAGTCTGTACACAGCCCCAGTGAGCGTAGGTACCTAATGAGTGATATTGCCCGTGGGACTAATACTGAGTGATTGTGAGGTTGTCTGATGGGCTGAGTGATTGTGAGGTTGCCTGATGGGCGGAGTGATTGTGAGGTTTCCTAATGGGCTGAGTGATTGTGAGGTTTCCTGATGGGATAATATTGAGTGACTGTGAGGTTGCCTGATGGGCTGATACTGAAAAAAATTGTTACGAGAAATGATTTTGGCCCGAGGGGTAGATTTATGATGATTTTACTGGGTTTTTGAACTATGATTCACTTCGTTTTCCAAACTGGCTTTTACTGAGATATATGTTGAAATTATACGTGTTTCAAAGGATTGGTTTTCGAACTTGTGTACTTAATGAATACTTTATGGTGATTTGGTGTTTTACTGATTTTCGTGAATTGGTGTATTTGTGTTGTGTGTTTCATATTTCTCAGACTGTGATTTATTTTCATTACTACTGAGTTGGCGTACTCATCATTACTCCTTGCACCTCTGTGTGCAGATCCAGGTATTGATTCGGAGCAGTAGTCGTCCGAATTCGTTATCAGCAGCTTACAGGATTTCGAGGTAGTTGTCCAGCGTCCACAGCTTCTCCATTTTCCTTCCTTATTTAGTTTTGGCATTTCATTCCTAGACTTATTTAGGACATTCACAGAGTTAGTTTTATTTCGTAGATGCTCGTGACCATGTTGACTCCAGTCTTGGGAGAGTTGTTTAGACTATTATTGGGGCGTTAAGACTTAAACAATTTATTTTATGCTTGTTTCTGCTTATTATTGATTTGTGAATTTTTATAATAGAACAAATGCGTAGTAATGTGATGGTTGGCTAGCCTAGTTCCACAATAGGCGTCATCACGCTCTGTTAGGATTTGGGGTCGTGACACACTACCCTCCCCAAGACCCCACTTGTGGAATTATACTGGGTTGTTGTTGTTGTTGTTGTTGTTGTTGTTGAACTCCATAAAAAATCATTTAAGAAAATATTTGCAGGACCTAGTTTAAAAAATTTTAAAAATTTAAAAAATAACTTATTTTTACGGTATACTGTTATATTATATTGTATACTATATATAATGTTACTATAATCATACCTTTTGATTTGCACAATAGCACCTATAAAATCAATAATCGAAGTATATTATATATTATATATTATGGTATATACTATGGTATATTGTATATTATTACAGCATACTGTTACAGTATATTGTATGCTATAATAGTATACTGGTTAGTATAGTTATATACTCTTATAGCATATTGTATACCATAGCACTATATTATTGGGTAATTGTATTTTTTTTCTCGATTTTCGATCGAAAAATTCGATCTCAATCACCTCAAATCAGCTCCAAATACAATCAAATTTCAGTATGAACTTCCAGAAAGTATTATAAGAAATATTTAATAACACCCACTTTGAATCAAACAAGAAATCTTCAAAATAATAAATTTAAATTCAAGAACTTCAAGCTCAATAATGGTGGCTATTCAAATACACATAAAAATTCAGATCTGAAAAGCTTACTTGAAGGTAATATAGCAATATTTTATAGCACTCACATCGCATCAAATGATAAATCTTCAAAATAAATTTAAAATTTAGGAGCTTCAAGCTCAACAATGGTGGGTCTTCATACATACACAAAAATCAAATCTGGGAAATTTAATATATAACCACAACTATACATGAGTTCAAAAATACAAATAAATATGCAAAAAAAAATACTATTATAGAAAGAATATTTTGGAGTGAAACTCATGTACAATAATATGAAAACTTATCATTTAAAATTTATATAGAAAATTCTAAATAAGAAAAAAAGGTAAATGCATGAGTTCATACTAGATTTTCATCATCCACCAAAAAGACTAAGTTATGGATATTTATTGAAATGGGAAAGGAAAATTTAGGGTGTAAGACTCGGCTTGTTTAGAGAAATTGAAAAGGTAAAAGAAATTGGGTATGCGAATAAATAATTTAAACTGTATAGGTAAAAAAAAATCCTTTAGACTTACATATTAAAGGGTAAATAATTTATATTTAATAAGTATAAAGTGAAATTTTCCCATAACATCTCTATCAATTAAGAGACCACGTCACGTGGTGTTCTTGTTTCAGAGTCTTCAGACAATGAGCTTGAAATTTGATCCAAAGTTCCAAACAACAGAGCAATCACTTTAAATTTTATGTAAATAAATTCTTTTAATAAGCATTAATTAAATAATTTTTTCCGGTTCATAATAAGTGATCAATTTACTTTTTTATTTTGGTCCAAAATAAGTGTCCATTTATATAATTAAGAAAGAATTTAATTTATGTTTATAAAATAACCCTTATATACATATCCCTAAAAAAATTTTTTACTCCTCACATTAAATATTTAATTATGTGTAGTTTAGTTATACTAGGTATTTTTATATAGAATTTAGTATTTTCTTAATGGGGGTGCGAAAAGCAAATTGTTCACTTATTGTAGACAGGAGAAAGTATGTATCAAAATAATGCTCCCTCCGGTCCAAAATAAGTGATTTTTTTTTATTTTCTCACATATTAAGAAAATCACCTTTTAACATTAATTAACAACGAAGTTGACCCTATTAACCTTTCTCATCTCTTCACGTAAGCACTTTTATCACATACTCCAACACTATTTACTCCAAGAGCAATATAGGGAAAAAATAATTAATTCATTCTTAAAATTTAAAAAAATTACTTTTTTTGAACCACAAAAAAAGAACAAAAAAATCATTTATCGTGGACCGAAAGGAAAGGAGTAACTTATTAGCTTTCCTTTCTTTTAGCTACCACTTATTCAAATTTATAGGTTATTTGGCTAAATTTCTAAAATCAATTTATTTTATAATGTATTGTTTCAAAAACATTGTTGGAGAAATAATTTATGTTTGGTTAATTGTTTGAAAAATACTTTTAAACGATAATTAGGTATATGAAGTAATACCTAATTACTTTTTGAAAAGTTTTACTAGGTATATTTTTTTAAGTGCTTTTTGAAAGGTGCTTTTGTGGAAAAATTACTTTTTCCTTACTTCTCAAAAACAACTTTTACTTCTACTTAAAAATAATTTTTTTTTTCTAAAATATTGGACAAAACCTTAATTTAAAAACAAATACTTTTGGTAAACAGAAAGCCAAATAAGCTATTAGTGATATGTAAGAAATATTTACCATGTCAATATCTATCTATTGTAACGACTCCACCGGTCGTTCCGTAGAATTTGCATCTTTATTACTGTTATTTCCTTATCATGCACTAGTTATACTGTTTAGGATGAATTGGAGTTTGTTGGATCGGGTTCGGAATGGTTGTAGAAGGAATTGAGACACTTAGTCTCTAAAAATAACTTTATGGTTGAAAAAGTCAATTGAGAATTGACTTATTGGTAAACGACCTCGGAATGCAAATTTTATGGCTCGGATAGCTTCGTTAGGTGATTTGGGACTTAGGAGTGTGTTCGGAATATTTTTATGATGTCGGGTGTAGAATAAGGCTTGAATTGACAAAAGTTAGTTTTTGGCGATTTCCGGTCGATAGTGGAAAATAGGCTATCGGGGTCGGAATAGAATTTCGACAGTTGAAACAGGTCTGTAATGTCATTTTGGATATGTCTGCAAAATTTCAGGTCATTCGGATGTGTTTTGGTTGGTTTCGGCATCTTTAGTGGAATTTAGAAGTTTCAAAGTTCATAGGCTTGAATCCGAGGTGAATTTAGTATTTTTGCGTTGTTTTTGGTGATTCGAAAGCTCGACTAAGTTTGTGTCATATTATGGGACTTGTTAGTATACTTGGTTGGGGTCCCATGAGGCTCATATAAGTTTTGGAAGAGCTTTTGGAAGATTTTGGTGTTTTGAGCATAAGCATGTAATGATCCAAAGGTCCATTTTTAGTTGTAGAGATCGAAATTTAATTACGAGACTTCCGAGATTTTGATAATGAATTATAGGAGTGATCTGGAAAGTTTGGTCTAATTTAACCAAGCTGCAATTGGGATTTTGACGCGAAATGAGTATCGCACTGAGCAAATGAGCTCCGAATTGAGTTTCGGTTGAAGGACTATGTTCGTATTATTTGTGACTCATAGGAACAGGAATCATCGAATTCCAAGTTCGTATGGTGGAGTTAGAGCCTTTTTAGTGAAAATAAACATTGCTGGTGCAACAAGATCTGGTGCGCACCTTTAGCGACCAGATTTTGCTTTTAGCGATCAGAATTGGGCTTTTTAATTCTGTTCAGTTTTTTTAGCCCATTTTAGCGTTTTTGGGGTGAAAGAACACGGTTTGGGGCGATGTTTTAGCAAGAAATCATGGGAAATCTTGAGGTAAGTCACTTGCGATCATTTCTACTCCAAAATTATCATCGAATAATCCGACAAGATTACATGTTTTTGAAGTGTTTAATTCGTCAAAATCAATAGAAAAAGGTGAAACTAGGGATTGAGTTTAAGAGACCTTTTAGGGGCGATTTGAGGGGTCAAACGGACTCCGATTTTAGAGTTCTTTATATGTACGGACTCGTGAGATGATGAGGATCATTTTGGTATAAATTTTGTCGAGTTTCGAGACGGAGGGCCAGGGGTCGGGTTTTGACTAATTTCGGATTTTGTGCATAAAGTTGATATTTTTCGATTGGGTTTCATTCCCTTAGAATATTTTGATGTAATGAATCTGAAATTGATAGACTTGGAGCACTCGGAAGTTGATTCGAGGGGAAAACGCATTGTGGAGTAGCTTTTCGGGCTAGTTTGAGGTAAGTAATGTTTTTAAATCATGTCCTAAGGGAATGAAACCCCGGACTTTACATCCTTTCACGGCTTTGGAGTGGCGCACACACTGGATGACGAGTGTGGGGCGTGCACGAATTGGAAATTTGAAAAAATGTACCTTTTTAGGCAACTATTGAGTTTCGGAACTGCTTTTAAAGCTTATTCTCTATAGTACTACTATGATTTGATATAATTGGGCTGTAAGCCATGTTTGGAGCCTAGTGCCGATCTGTTTAACCCGTGGGGGCTATTTTACTAATATTCTCGCTACTTTGAAACTATGATTTTACACTAAGTCTTTCTTGTGAAATTGTTGACTCTCCTATTTGATGATATTACTATTTCTTGAAATTAAATACTATTATGGGTCGAGAACCTTGTTTTATTCATGGCCCGAGTGGCATGTTGAGAGTGTCTGACTGAGTGAGGTTGAGGGCCAATGTTGTGAGGATGTTATGATATGAGAGAGTCTGAGTGCCTCAGAGTGATTTATGCCATGATGTGGCTTGTTTATAGCGCTTGGGCTGTAGGAGCCCCTCCGGAGTCTGTACACCCCTAGTGAGCGTAGGTACCTACTGCGTGCGAGTCCCGAGTACCAAGTGATGAGTGATTGGGAGGCATGAGTGACAGTGAGGTTGCCCGAGGGGCTGATGCTGAGTGACTGTGAGGTGTTGAGTGATTGTTACTGAGTGATTGTGAGGTGCTAAGGGAATATTTATAAGTGATGATTATGGCCCGATGGGCAGTTTTATGATGATATTTTACTGAGTTTTGATTATGATTCGTTTCATCTTTCAAACTGATATTTTTGGGAGTTTTAATGAGAAAATATTGTAAAATACACTTATTTCAAAGGATTTTACTCAAATTGGTTTTCGAACTTATGTATACTGTGTTGAGACTTGATGTTTTACAGTTTTGTGGATTGGTGTTTTGTGCTGTGTGTTTCATATATTTCAGAATGTGATTTATTTTCATTACTACTGAGTTGGCGTACTCATCATTACTCCCTGCACCTCTGTGTGCAGATCCAGGTACTGGTTCGAAGTAGTAGTCGTCCGAGTTCGTTGTCATCAGCGTTTGGGATTTTGAGGTAGCTGTCCAACGTCCGCAACTTCTCCATTCCCTTTCCTTTATTAGTATTAATATTTTATTCTTAGACATTATTTATGACATTAGCAGAGTTAGTCTTATTCTTAGATGATCGTGATTGGTTGACTCCAGTCCTGGGGAATTTGTTAAACAGTAAATTATGTTATATTTGCTTAAAGACTTAGAAAATTTCTATACTTGTTATATTGGTATTTGATGATTGAGAAATTATATTAAACAAATGTGTAATTATGTGATGGTTGGCTAGCCTAGTTCCACGATAGGCGCCATCACGACGTATTAGGATTTGGGGTCGTGACAAGTTGGTATCAGAGCTCTAGGTTACATAAGACTCAACGGTGATGAGCAGGTTTAGTAGATTCTTGCGGATCGGTACGGAGACGTTTGTACTTATCTTCGAGAGGTTGCAGAACCCTTAGGAAACATCCCACATTCTTGAATTCTTGTCGTGCGAATCTGATGTTTTATACGTCAATACCACACAAGAGCGGGGGGTGATTTGTGTGGTGTCCAATTTTCGAGTGCAGTCTCTATAGAAGAACCTGGTTCTTCTGGTGTTCCAACTCGTACTGTTGCGGAATAATAAATGCATAAAAGTAAAGAATACAGAGATTTTTACGTGGAAAACACCGGGCTCAAAAGGTGAAAAAGACCACGACCTACTACTCAGTAGGATTTTCCCAAACTCTTCACTACAACTCTGAGCCAAACAACATTTACAAAATAAACTCTTTTGTAAACCTAAGGACTAACTCTAATCCCTTTGTAGCAAACTAGCCTCTAGCTAATTGCGACAAACTTCAAGTTAATTCTAACTTGATCAATGTGTACCTATTACAATTGCTTCTAATAAAGCTGAAAGATACAATATTTCATCACCTACTAAAAACCAACTAGACTCAAAAGATAACATATGGAACTGGTTCTTCTAGCTGGTTCAAGTAGCTTTTGTGTCGCATAAGAAATCTGCTTGCAAAATTGCTTTGGTAATTTTGCTTTTAGTTCTTGTTTCACTTATGCTTTTGTGCGATCAAATCTTCAGCAGGAATGCTTCAACACTTTATAGAGTCAGTCGTTGAGATATGTTGTTCAATTCTAATGCAACTCTTCCTTGGTGAAAGAGTTTGTATTTATCTCAACTTCCTCCTTTTGTTTCTGTCCTTGCTGAACTCGAACTCTAACCTCTTATCAATTTGCATCCTTTTCGCTTTAGGAGACAACCTCTTAGTTCATGGATAACTCACAATCATGTTTATCTCTTGTGCATAGATGGTTCTTGTGCCAATGGGTTTGTTCGAGTATGTTTGCCCTGATGGACCTAGTTCAACTGGGTAGGCATTTGTCAATCTTCAAAACCATGCAGTGACTTGGTTCAACAAATTCCCCCTTTTTGATGATGACAAACTCTGTGCTTAACCCTGTACAATCTTCAAACACTTTGTATAGTTTTAAGCATTTATCATAGAGAGACCAGGTTCATTAGGTTATAAATATCACCATTCTTTGAAATTTTGAAAAGCGCACATATCTTCTTCCTTTTGGCATCATCGAAAAGTTTCAAAATGATAAATTTACCAGGGTTATTAACAATTACTCATGGCCATTAAGGCAACTGCAGGTGCAAAGCATGATTAATTATAAAAAAACCAATAAAATGTAAGCTAAGTAAGAAACTGAGACAAAGTCAATAAATAACAAAAGAAAAATTCATTGATTAGATAGAAACCAAGCACCATACACTAAAAGAACTAAAACAGTCACTACCATGAACAAAACAAAAACAGAAACATAACAAATCCCAAACTGGGCATTGAAGGGGGTTTTTGGTGCCACTAGACTCCTAAGGCTGGGAAGGGGCAGATGAGGTTGGGGTATTGGCTTGAAGGAGAGAAAGCATTTGTTTAATAACACCTTCATTCTTCTCCTTCTCTTTGGCTAATTCAACTCTGAGAGCATCCCGCTCAGCTTCAACCTCAATAAGGCGAGATTTCAATCGAAGGATCTCAACATCCTTTATCTTACCTTCCTGCACAATGACCTGACCTTGTTATTAATAGGCTGCTTCCTAGATGAACCAGGTTCATCCTCCGGAACATTTACATTATAGTCACAAGTCAGTAGAATATTCTTCTCAAAGAAATCCTTAGCAGTAGCCATCTCAGCTTTCTTCACAGGAACCTTGAAATGGACAAGCACATCAGTCAGAATAAATCCATATGGTATGGCGTGTGCCTTGGCCCCATTCACAACTCTGTCCAAGAGCTGGATGATGAAAGCTGGCCAATTTATCTGCTTACCCCTATACAAGCATTCCATAAGCGTTAAGTCCATGTAGCTGGCAATGTGCCTACGCTCTTGTCTTGGTAGCAGGAACTTGATCACAAACTCGAAGAACAACTTGTGCTGGGGCTTCATTTCACTCCTATATACTGGCCTGGGCTCAAGTTCCTCCTGATTTTCACAGAAAAATCTAGTAATATTCAGAGCAGAGGACATCCCATCGAGACTAGGCCATCTTTGCCTTGTGTAATCCTCATAGCCCTCAGCAGGGATTTGCAATATCTCTCCCAGCTCCTTCGCATTAAACGTGATCTGAACCCCTTTGACTGTGGAAGTTACCCTGCCATCTTTGACACTTGCGTTGGCCATAAACTCCACCAACTCATTCCTTGCCAGCATGCCTTCAAGGTGAAGAACCATGTCCTTCCACCCTTGCACCTCCAGGGTATCTATCAGGAAGATCATCACTGATTTCTCAAGATCTCTCACCAGTTTTCCCTGAAGAATAGTACGCTTGTCAAACATGGTGAATTTATCAGATTGCTCACCAGACACCTCCTCTTCTCCTCCACTCCATTCCTCTTCTTCAACAATATTGACTTTCTTGGCCTTAGACATGGTCCTTTTTGCAATGGTTGAGGGTGTGGCAGGCACAAATACTGACTTCTTGGAAGAAGCCTTATCCTTCTTGGGTTTAGGTGTCTCTACCACAACTAGAGCAGGCTGCTCCTCATGATGGACCAAGTCCATCGTATCATCATCAACAGTAACGACCTCAATAGGCTCTCCAACCTTTGCCTTTCCCTTGGAAGCCTTCTTCTTCTTGCTCTCTCTCAGAGCCCTTTCCAACTCTTCTTCTTCTTGTCGAACAACACTTCTAGTAGCACGAACCTTTGGGGCAGGAGCATCAGCAGATATTGGAGCTTTCCTTTTCCTTGGTGGAGCAGGGGTAGTGACCTTCTTAGACTTTGGAGTTCTTCTCTTTTTGGGATTATAGGACTCCCCCAACTGCCTTAGCATCTCTTCTAACGTCACCTCAATAGATGAACCAGGTTCATCTACTGACTTTTGAAGGCTCTCCAGACCTGTTGTTGCCTCCCCAGAAACGCTTCCCCCTAAATCTGTGACTCATTCTTCATCAATCACAGGAGCGGGGCCACAAATAGCCAAAGTGGCACCGTCCTCCCCAGATCCCCTTACAGAACTCCCTTCTCCCTCTCTCTCATGATTTTTATTTTCCCCTGGTTTTCTCCGCCTATCAGGCATTTCTACATCAACAATTGATCCAACCAAAACAAACATGTTTTCAGAAGTAGCAGTTGCAGACCCAACTTCAAGATTACCTTATCCAGTGTCAGACGAACCTGGTGCTTCATCCTCGTTAGCGGATTTGAAGGATTCACTGGAGGATTCAGAATCTTGGACCTTGCTAGCTTGAAGTATTTCTTCCAAGAATTTGGCACGAGAACCATAAGCAACTGATTTCCTGGCCAAAACTTTCACTCTACTTGCCCTGGGGGCTGGAGTAGGGTTAGGTGTAGGTTCAGGAGTAGGTTCAAGAACTGGAGGGTTTTGGGGGATTAAAGATCTGGCTGGAGAATGTGAACTGTAAACTGATGGAGAATTAGAACTAGAATCACCATCCTCATAATCATGGGTGGAGAAGGAAGATGAAACAGCTGGTTGTGAAGACATTTTTTTATGAAGAATTTGGAAGAGAAGATTGTTGATCAGTTTTGGTTTGAGGTGAATGAACAACTCAGTTCGACGGTTATACTTTTGTAGAGAGGAGGTAATGATGGCCTTTTAAAGGCGTGGACATTAATTTTACAACGGGCAGATGTATTAGTCAAGTCGGAGTCTAATCGTTGTAGGAGTGCCATTGATTTTACGGTTAGGATTCCTTAAATCTAGGCTAATTAAGATACGATGGGACTTCTTGAAACTGGTTCATTTTAGGATAAGTACTGAGAATTGGAAATGAACCAAATATAGATAGAGTCTTTCTCATGTGTGACTATAATTAATTCAAGAAATGTATGGAGATGAGCACGTACCTTGTCAGTCAGATGAACCAGCAGCGATGAACCAGGTTCATCGTGTTAAAATCTTTAATTTACCTCAATTTACAAAGATAGAAAAACATCATTAGTAACCAGGGAATCATATTAATACATGGCAAGAGAGTATGGCAATAAAGTCATGATACTGAGCAATGATTAGTCTGGTTAATTATCCATTTTAGTGTTTCTAACCAATCTTTTTTTTCATTAGGTGATCTTAATCATCCCTAATTCAAGCCGGTTTCTCTCAAAATTCTCCTTACTCAGTGCTTTAGTAAAGATGTCTGCAATTTGCTTATCAGTAGCACAAAATTCAATTGAGATCATTCCTTTTTCATAGTTATTCCTTGGGAAATGGTGTCTAACATCTATGTGCTTAGTTCTTTTATGATGAACCGGGTTCTTTGTCATACTAATTGCACTAGTGTTGTCCCAGAAAATAGGAATGCATCCAACCTCTATACCAAATTCCATGAGTTATTGCTTGATCCATAGCAACTGAACACAGCATGAGGCTGCAACCACATATTCAGCCTCAACAGTAGACAAGGCTACTTAATTTTGTTTCTTGGTGGCTCAAGACACAAGGCAAGCGCCCAAAAAGTGAGCCCTGCCTGAAGTACTTCTCCTGTCAACCAGGAAGCCTGCATAATACTCTAACTATCTAACTGCACTGATCGGGGTCGAACTCACTGACCCTTTGCTTCACCACGCCCAAGCCGGAGGCTAAGGAGAGTAGAATAAGGTGAAGGTGGATACCCTACTTGAAAAGGTTGGGTTCTCTGTGGGGCGTCGATCCCTCGCCTTATTTTGTAGTAGGGCGATTGGATGGGAGGTGGAGCTCGGGCCCTCGAGAATCCGCGTACCGCCACGGGAGAGCATATATCCTACAAGGTCGAAATTACTACCTTTAGGATACCAAAGGCATAAATCAGTAGTGCCTTTCAGATATCTCAGAATTATCTTCACTGCAGTTAGATGGGACTCCTTTGGATTTTCCTGAAACCTAGCACACAGTCCTACACTGAACACAATATCAGGTCTGCCGGCAGTGAGATATAATAAATACCCAATCATCCCTCTGTATAGCTTCTGATCAACGGATGAACCAGGTGTATCCATATCCAATTTTGTGGTTGTGGCTATGGGGGTGTCAATGTCCTTTGAGTCTTCCATTTTAAATCTTTTGAGTAATTCCTTCACATATTTTTGTTGATGGATCATTGTTCCATTTGAGTTTTGCTTGATTTGCAAGCCTAATAAGAAGTTTAGCTCACCCATCATACTCATCTCAAACTCACTCTCCATAAGTTTAGCAAATTCCTTACTCAATTTTTCAGTGGTCGCACCAAATATGATATCGTCCACATATATTTGCACAACTAGGAGATCCTTACCCTTTTCCTTTAAGAACAAGGTATTATCTATTTTTCCTCGTTTGTATCCATGTTCTAGCAGGAATTTTGATAATCGTTCATACCATGCTCTTGGTGCTTGTTTGAGTCCATACAAAGCTTTGTCAAGTTTGTATACATAGTCAGGTGTCTCCTTGCTTTCAAAACCTGGAGGTTGTTTTAAAAATACTTCTTCCTTTAGATATCCATTGAGGAAAGCACTCTTTACATCCATCTGATGGAGAGTGAATTCCATGTGTGCAGCAAATGCTATAATAATTCTGATTGCCTCCAATCTTGCCACAGGAGCAAAGGTATCATGTTAGTCAATTCCCACATCTTGACTATATCCTTGGACAAATAGTTTGGCCTTGTTTCTTGTAACAGTTCCATACTCATCGAGTTTGTTCCTGAAGACCCATTTGGTGCCAATTACTGATCTGTCTAGTGGTCTGGGTACCAAGTGCCATACTTGACTTCTTTCAAATTGATTCAGCTCTTCTTGCATGGCATTTACCCAGTCAGCATCCTGTAGGGCTTCACCAATGTTCTTTGGTTCAATCAAGGATAGAAAGGCATCATACGCACACAGATTTTTCAAAGAGGATCTTGTTTTGATTCCAGATGTCAAATCTGTTATGATGTTCTCAAGAGAGTGAGAACTCTGATATCTGTGTGGTTTGAGCACCAATTGTTCACTTCTAGATGATCTCATGATGTCTTGTTGTTGTGGAATAGGATCAGGGCCTAAGTCTAGAGTACTTTGATGTTGAGTTCCCCCTGTCATGTTGCTCGGGGTAGTTGGAAAGTTGGACCTGGTCCATCACATGCTTCATCTTCCATAATTGCTTCAATTTGTTCATTGCTTCAGACAAGTCCAAGCTCCTCATCTTCTGGTTCCTGTCTCTCAGAAAGAGTGTTAGTTTCATCAAAAACAACATGCACACTCTCTTCTACACACATAGTTCTTTTATTATAAACTTTATAAGCTTTGCTATGTGATGAATATCCCAAGAATACTCCCTCATCACTTCTGGGATCAAATTTATATAGGAAATCTTTTCCATTATTGTGCACAAGCACTTGCATCCGAAAGCCCTAAGGTGGGATATGTTGGGCTTTCTCCCTTTAAGTAATTCATAAGGCGTTTTCTCTACCAGTGGCCTGGTTATGCATCTATTTATTATGTAACATGCAGTGTTTATTGCTTATGCCCAGAAGCTGTGAGGTAGTTTGCTAGAAAGAAGCATGGTCCTGGCCATGTCTTCAAGAGTCCTGTTCTTTCTTTCAACAACCTCATTTTGATGTGAGGTTCTAGGGGCAGAAAAGTTGTGATTTATGCCATGTTCATCACAGAACTCAGCAAACTTTGCATTCTCAAATTCAGTATCATGATCAGATCTTATTGATGCTAGTTGATTTCCCAACTATTTTTGAGTTTTTCTAACAAATAAGGTGAACTCATCGAATGCTTCATCTTTAGATGTCAGAAATAAGGTCCAAGTGAACCTTGAGTAATCATCAACTAGCACCATTGCATATTTCTTACCACCTCTATTCAGAGTTCTCATAGAACCACATAAGTCCATATGAACCAGCTCCAACGTCCTGGTGGTGCTGACCATTTTCTTGCTTTTGAATGAGGATCTTACCTGCTTCCCCATTGCACATGCCTCACAAACTTTGTCATCCTTGAACTTAATGTTAGGGAGCCCTACCACTAAGTCCTTAGAGACTAGTTTGTTAAGCTGATTCAGACTCGCGTGACCAAGTCTTTTGTGCCAAAGGAGGGGATCACTGTCCAACACACTTAAGCAAGTGAGTTCATTTTCAGATATTGTGGACAAGTCTATGACATAGATGTTATTTATTCTTTTTCCCTGCAAGACAATCTTGTCAGTAAGCAGGTTAATCACAAAATATTTTGTGGAAGTGAAAGCAACCAAGTTACCTCTGTCACATAATTGTGACACACTGATCAGGTTATATTTCAAGCCATCTATCAATTACACATGTTCAATTGAACGTGTGTCATCCTTACCTACCTTACCAACCCCTATAATTTCACCTTTCTTTCCATTTCCAAAGGAGACATTTCCTCCTTTGAGGTTTTCAAGTGAAAGGAATTGTTCCTTGTTCCCTGTCATATGTTTTGAGCAGCCACTATCCAAGTACCAAATTTGGCTGCTTCCTTTCACTTGAACCTACAAATAAATCAGGGGTTAGTTTTAAGAACCCAAGCTAGTTTGGGTCCTTTTCTATGAGAGAAATGATGAATTAATCTTTTTCTGGTCCAATTTGGTAACCAGATTTTCTTTTTAACAAAACTCTCATTTCTTTGACTGGCCTGCTCTTTTGCATTACATTCACTTTTGTAATGACCAGTCTTACCACAATGGGTGAATATTTTATTCTCAGGGAGAGTGAGATACTTGCTTTTGGCATCCCACTTGGGAAATTGACTCCCAAAGCCAAGTCCTCTCCGGTTGCTACTATGGTTTTCTTGAAGCCATGTTAAGGCATCAGAGGATTTATTCCATTTACAAGTTCGATCTAACTCATGTTTGACTTTACCAAGTTCTTCTTTAAGGGTCCTTATTTGTTCATCCTTGTTATACATCTTATCTTTTAGTTTTTCCATATTTTCTTCATGGTATGAGAATGATCAACAATCTTTTTACTGGATCCTAGCTTTAACTTTAAATTTTCAGATTTTAGCTCTAGAATCTCAATTTCAAGTGGATGAACCTGGTTCATCAGAACAATATTTTTCTTTTCAGATTCACTTACTCTGATTTCCAGGTTCATGCATTTTGCTTTTAGCATTGCACATTCTTTAGAGAGTTGTTCTTTCTCTTTGGTTGTTTCTTCAGAATCATCCATGAAATCTAGTAGCAACTCAGCGAGTTTCTCTTTAGATAGGAACTTTATTTTGTTTTTGAGATGAGAGATACTTACCTCTGGTTCTTCATATGATTCCTCATCGGATTTTCCAATTTCCATGAGCGCCTGTTCTTCATTCTCACCATCTTCTGATTCTTCATCTGAGCTTTCCCCCCAAGCAGCAACCATAGCCTTTGTTGTGGTTTTCGTGGGTTGGACCAGTTCCTTCTTTCAAATATCTCCGTTTTCCATTCCAATTCCCACTTAGGACAATTCTTGATATGGTGGTCAGTCTTTCCACACTTGTAGCATCCCCGTTGACTAGCCTTTTTGGAGCTTTAGCTTTGTTGTAGTTTCCACCTCTTGAGATGCCTTTTTTCCTTATGAGGAGGTTTCTGAATTCCTTAGTGATCATGGCCATCTCATCTTCCTCTAGATTTTCTCCCTTAGTGATTCTCAGTGCTAGACTCTTTTCCTTCTTTGGAGCATCCATTTTCATTGTCTGCCTTCTGAGTTCATATGCAGTAAGGTTTCCAATAAGCTCATCCAATCTGAGGGTTGCCATATTTTGGATTCCTGGATAGCAGTGATTTTGCTTTCCCAGTAAATTGGCAAGACCCTTGTCAGGATCTTCTCCACCCTGTCCTCTTCAAGAATGACTCTACCAAGAGACTTGAGTTCATTTGTCAGAGTTGTGAACCTTGTGTACATCTCTTGAATTGTCTCTCCTTATTTCATAGTAAAGTTTTCATACTGAGAGTATAATAGAGTACCTCTTGATCTTTTCACTTGAGGTGTTCCTTCGTGGGCTACTTGCAAGGTATCCCAGATTTCTTTGGTAGTGGTGCAGCTTTGGATTCTTCTATACTCGTCTGGACCTAGTCCACAATCTAACCACTTTTTGGCCTTAGCATTCTTCTCCCATTTCTTTAGATCCTCAACAGTGCAGTCAGCTCTTGTTTTTGGTACATATATTCCTTCAGCAGTCTTCTTAATGGTGGCTAGAGGACCATCAGTGATTATGTCCCAAAGCTCATAGTCTTCTCCAATCAAGTGGTCTTTCATCTTGTTCTTCCACCAAGAGTAATACTGGCCATTGAAGAGTGGTGGCCTTGTAGTTGATTGACCCTCCCAGTTTCCAGGTGGTGCACTCACTTTGATCTTTTCTAAGGTGTTAGCCTTTTCAAGGATAACCTGCTCTGACACCAATTGATGTTTTATACGTCAATACCAGACAAGAGGGGGGGGGGTGATTTGTGTGGTGTCCAATTTTTTGAGTACTATCTCACTNAGGTGTTCCAACTCGTACTGTTGTGGAATAATAAATGCAGAAAAGTAAAGAACACAAAGATTTTTACGTGGAAAACACCGGGCTCAAAAGGTGGAAAAAAACCACGACCTACTACTCAGTAGGATTTTCCCAAACTCTTCACTACAACTCTGAGCCAAACAACATTTACAAAATAAACTCTTTTGTAAACCTCAGGACTAACTTTAATCCCTTTGTAGCAAACTAACATCTAGCTAATTGTGACAAACTTCAAGTTAATTCTAACTTGATCAATGCGTACCTATTACAATTGCTTCTAATAAAGCTGAAAGATACAATATTTAATCACCTCTTACAAACCAACTAGACTCAAAAGATAACAAATGGAACTGGTTCTTCTAGCTGATTCAAGTAGCTTTCGTGCGCATAAGGAATCTGCTTGCAAAATTGCTTTGGTAATTTTGCTTTCAGTTCTTGTTTCACTTATGTCTTTGTGCGATCAAATCTTCAGCAAGAATGCTTCAACACTTTATAGAGTCAGTCGTTGAGATATGTTGTTCAAGTCTAATGCAACTCTTCCTTGGTGAAAGAGTTTGTATTTATCTCAACTTCCTCCTTTTGTTTTTGTCCTTGCTGAACTCGAACTCTAACCTCTTATAAATTTGCAACCTTTTCGCTTTAGGAGACAATCTCTTAGTTCATGGATAATTCACAATCATGTTTATCTCATGTGCATAAACGGTTCTTGTGCCAATGGGTTTGTTCGAGTATGTTTGCTCTGATGGACCTGGTTCAACTGGGTAGGCATTTGTCAATCTTCAAAACCATGCAGTGACTTGGTTCAACAGAATCCATTTTTATTCAGCCAAAAGCGTAACTCCTTGAATTCCTTTTGTGTATTCGAATGCGCACGTGAGCGCTCGGTATCAACTGTACATCGGCGGCTTGTGACTTTCATGGATGAAATGTGATTTTAGCATGTTGATAATGGTCCATTCTGGAGGACTTAAGGCCGGATTCTGTCTGTGACTTGAGTGCTGAGATTTCGTTTGTGTGAGCACACGTATTTGGGGACTTATATGTTCGTTAGTGCCTTTATTGATGGAACCTTGTGACTAGGTCACTACGTGGTGAGTGTGATTGATAGTTAGATGTGTTCAGGTTGTATGATTGTGACAAGAATGGATTAGCGAGAGATGTAACAAGAATCATTTAGTAATTGACTTAGTCTTAAGTTAGAATATGGCCTCGAGCTGTGAGTGTAGTGAAGGACCTCCCATGTTGTTTAGATGTGGAGTGAAGCGTCCTTCGGTCGTGTTCTGAGTTCCTGTGATGTCTTTTGAGCTGACCAATGCTCTAATAGCATTCATGTATTTGATTTGCGCTGTATTCAGACAGTGATTGCACTCCTTTGTTATTGTATTTATTGATGGCATCATGTCGTACTCTCGTAGCCAGGGATAGCATATTCAGCATTTGATGATGGTATTACAAGGATATATGGAGGAGAAGCTTTGTGCGAAGTTCTCCAAGTGTGAATTTTTGGCTTTGTTCAGTAGCATTCTTGGGACACGTGGTGTCCAGTGAAGGTATCTGTGTGGTCAGACGAGTGTGAGTAGAGCTTCTAGAAGCCCAAGAATTCCTTGACCACAGCTCAAGTGTTAGTATTTCCATCAACTTCAGGTTCTTATACCGCTTAATGGGATGTTTCGAGGGCAGGCAGTGGTTGTGTTCTAATGTAGGAAAGTCTAGTGATTGCGTGATAGCTATGAGTTTCGGAAGTGTATAGAGGGATATCATTTTGAGGCTAAGCAGGCAGGGGTATCTCCTACGGGTTTTCCTGAGCTATGTGATCCTTATGTTGATTTGTAGTAAGTTCTTTTCTACCAGTAGATGATGTATGTTGTAATTTGAGTTTAGCTCGCATGTGGGAGTTGGCATGACCATTACTATGGTGAATGAAAAATTTGCATATGATTTGAGGGCTAGATGGTTTGGGTCATATGAGCGTATGAAGGATTTAGTTGAACCTCACCACGGTATGGTGGCAGTGATAGTGTACATCATAAGTTATTGTTTGTCTTGATCATTGGCTTTGAGCCAAGTGGGGGAGCCCACTAATGATAAGTTGATTATACGATTATGTGTTGTACTAGTTTCTGTTTGAGGTATGTTGGTGAATCAGTTATTGCCCTGCAGAGGTGGAGTCTGGGAATGGCTCGAGTAACGGGAAATTCTTCGATACAGGTTGTAATGTACCCTATGGATAATGGAATTTATTGAATGATTGAGTTGTACTTGAAAGGGTATAGTGTGTAGTGTATGAGTTTGCTTGTTGCTCCAAATGTGTGGATTAATTTCCTAGTATGTGGATTGCAAGTGGGGTCAGGTCGTTATGTTTACTTGGTTAGTGTAATTGAAATTGCGTAGAGTGAATGACGTTCGAGAATGGTTCAGACGGATTCAAGGTTATATGTAGCGATTGAGGGTCTTCAAGGTGTGAAAGGGGCTAGAACTGAGATTTACGTGGAAGGTCAAGGCTTGTGGTGTATTTACATTATCATGGATTCTATTCATCATCAGGAAAGCGAAGGTAATGACTTTAAATTTGCATGAAGTCTCTTCAGGGTAAGTATTTTTAATGTGGTGCTTCGGGGATATTTGAGAGAGTATTCAGCGGCTTATGAGTCTTAGACAATATATTTTTATGCTCGGGTTTCGTGCGGTGAGTCAGGATTGAGAATTGCGGTATTATGTTAAGAAGAAGTATCAATTCGAATGTAAGTCATAAGGAACTTGAATGAATAGGACAGCTTGGTAGTAGGTCGGATCGGCATGATAAACAATAAGGGATATGATTAGTTCGGTGGGTGTTATAAAGTAATGAGTTGTTACAGGTGTTTCTTAGCAATTCTCTTGGGATTTGGTGGCATGCGTAGCTTGGTCGAGTTAGAAGGATTCGGTCTTGACAGTTGGTGTGTACAAATGTGATGCGGAGAGTTCTTGAGGGTTTCTACCACGGTTAGAGATGTATATTTTCTACTGGCGTGAGGGGCATGTGATGTATAGTGATTTTTCTTCTAGATGGGATCAAGTGGGAAGTTCTTATACTTATCATAGGATGGTGTAGTGTATGCGGTATGTGGTGTAGAGTTGAGAGATTGCATATGTGAAATTTTTAGACAACATCGGCAGTTTTAGACGACTAGGTAGATGATATCACTAATTGGTATGACTGGAC